>WNWU01002495.1:0-11432 GCA_012654045.1 Ptyas mucosa | reverse complement strand
AAAGTAATTTACTAGAGGAAGCTGAAAGGCAACACAGTTTACATGAACATTTTGAATTGTTGCAGCAGACGTTAGCAAATGTGTCCTTGGCTCGTTCAAATATTCAGGCTGAAATGCCACAAGTGTTTCCACAGACCCGATCTTCTACACCCCCTGGTGGTGTTGGTGTCTCTTTAGATGGAACACAAGAATGCTTAATGCAGCAAAGGCAAGCTCAAGCACAAATGGCAGCTGGAATGCAGCAGATTCCAATGCAACAGCCACAAATGCCTGCATATGTGCCCCCAGCCATGGCACAACCAAGACCAGCTCCTGGTCCACCTCCAATGGCATATCAAATGCATGTTCCTCACCAGGCATTCTCTGTTGCCCCACTAACTGGTGAGTCCAAACTAAAAATGTCAGGACGCAATTATAAAGCCTGGGTCAGTGAGATTACACTATTGCTTCTCAGAGAAGGCACTCACTGCATGATTTTTAATCCTCCTGCACAGCCATGGACTCCTGCAATAAGAGACTTAGAGATTAGAGCTCGCACAACATTATTGATGTCCATGGACACTGAACTGCAGGTCACTTTTCCACCTGATGCAACAGCCCAACAAATTTGGGCCCAATTGGAAAATTGCTACAGGCCTGTTTCAATTGAATCTTCATGTTTGCTCATGTCTGAGCTCCACGGTTCGAGATTGAAACCTGGTGATCAAATTGGAGGACATTTGACCAAACTGAAAGGAATCAGAACAGAATTGAGAGAAAGAGGTCACAATATTGATGATATTCAAATGATCAGCATTATCATTAACTCATTGAACTATGACTGGAAAGATGCTGTTACAAAAATTAACCAAGTCCCTATTGCTCAATGCACAGTGGATAATGTATGTAGACTGTTAATTGAAGAGGAAGCTTTCATGCTAGCCACACCACATTTGAGGGAACCACCCGCATCAAGAGCTCCAGCGAGGCGTCACTTCCGAGGAAGGGCCTACGTTCCAAGGATGCCAAGATGCAACATCTGCAATCGTGTGGGACATGCCACCCGGGATTGTCCCCAACGAGCTCCAGCTCCCGTCTCATACCAGCCCAGAGGAACAGATTCCAGAGGCAGAGGCAGAGGCAGAGGCGGAAGACAAGGTCATCGTGGTCCAAGGCATGATTCACAAGCTCCACTTGCCACACTGGCAATAACCAACGATCCACAACCTCATCCAGAGTATGATAGACGGCTTTTGTGGACTTTGGACAGTGGTGCAGCATTGCATGTTACCTACAGAAAGGAACTTTTCACAGAGATGCACGAGCCTGAACCTGAGCTACGAGAACTTTATTCTTTTTCCAATCATCCTTGTAAGGTTGTAGGAAAAGGAACTGTTTATTTTTAAGAGCTCGATACATTCATCCCTGATGTTTATTACATACCAACAGCAAATAGCAGTTTGCTTAGTCAGGCCCACTTATCTAGAGCTTTAAAGTTCCAGGTTCACCACCTTGAGAAAGCAAGTTACATAGTTAAAAATGGAGATATTGTTGCTGAAACCATGTTGATTGGTGGCGTTTATTACTTAAAGCCAAAGCCTAAATCGCAAGCACAGGCAAGTATACAAACTCCAAAGAAGGAGAACGCAGGCCCAGAGAGAGATATTCCAGAGAGAGATCCTGTTGCTACTCCAAAGGCTCCTAAAGCCAACAAAAAGAAAATTAGGAAACAGGTTGCTCAGAGCAAGCCTGAGGTTCCTCATAAAACTGTCAATGTTGAAAATTCACTAACTGGTAAACCTTTGCATTACAGGTGTATCCACAAATGGCATAGAAGATTGGGGCATGTCACTTTCCATGTTCTTAGGAAAATGCCGGAATTCGCAAAAGGTTTGGATCTAAAGGGGTGTAAGGTGTTTTTGGATTGTGCTGTATGCAAGAAGGCAAAATCCAAAGCGGCAGCCATTCCCAAACACGCTACACGCCTGTCAACACGCATTTTTGATTTGGTACACACTGACATAGTTGGTCCATTTCCACCAACGCTTGGTGGTAGGAAATATTTTCTAACAATTGTTGATAATTATTCCAGATATGGATATGTATATCCTATGAAAGAAAAATCTGAGACCTTTCAGATCTTTAAAGACTTTGCAGCCCTTGTTTCTACCCAACACCAAGTTCGCATCGCCAGAATCCAGAGTGATCATGGTGCCGAATTCATGTCTCAGCGTTTCCAGGATTGGATGCGTAAGAATGGAATTATTCATCAAACTCATAACGGGGTCATAGAACGACGACAAGGGGTCCTGCAAACCATGATGCGTTGTCTCCTAGAAGACGCCAACCTTAGTATGCCATACTGGGGTGAAGCTATCAAATATGCAAATTACATTGTCAACTGTACTTGGAGCAGTGTAATAAATCAGACTCCTTTCTTCATGATGTATGGTTACAAACCAGATCTCAAAAACCTCCATATTTTTGGTTCATACGCTATGGTGAACATTCCCTTAGCTCAAAGAAGAAAAGGAGGTCCAGTAGCAAAGAGACTGAGATTTATGGGTATTGATGATAACTCAAAATGGAGCAAATTTATTGACTCTAAACATGTAATTGTGATTTCCCAATCTGCTAATTTTGAGGAAGATGTTGACTGGTTCAGGATTCATTCCAATGATCCTGGAGTTTATTTTCCTAGAGATGATGTTGTTGATGCCACGCAGCCTGATGATCAAGATTCACAGGCAAATGTTCCATCCACCAGTTCTTCTCCACCCGATGTTCCATCTTCGCAAGCCACGGATGCTGATGCTAGCGACGAATGTGAGGGACGAGGACAAAGCAGAAGAAAAATGGACTGTTGTTCCGAGACGTTCCAAGAGGGCCACAAAAGGAATCCCTCCACAACGATTTTCGTGGCAACTGACAAAAGCACCCTTGCCTTTGATTTGCAATGTTACACTTCCACCTGATACGTTCACACAAATCAAGTATCTTCCTGATTCAGAGCAAGAGAAGTGGTATGATGCAATGCAGGTTGAAATGGACAGTCTAAAGAAACTTAAGGTATTTACACCTGCAAAACCTCCAGCAAACAAAAGAATCATTGGCACTCGATGGGTCTACAGAATCAAAAAGAAACCAAATGGTGAGTCATTGTACAAAGCCAGACTTGTAGCTCAGGGTTTCGCTCAAGGTTATCCTGAGGACTACACAAATACCTACTCACCGACAGTCAGAACTGAGAGTGTAAAAATTGCTTTAGCAACTGCAACTATCCTTGGCTTAGAAGTTTTCCAGTTCGACGTGGACACAGCTTATCTACATGCTGACCTAGATGAGATGCTGATCTACATGAGAGGTCCTCCAGGGTTCTGACAGCAAGAAGGGGATACCTGGTTTCTACAAAAAAGTCTTTATGGTCTGAAACAGTCTGGTTTAATGTGGTACTTATGTCTTACTGACAAACTAAATTCAATGGGCTTTATTAAGTCCGAAACTGATGAGTGCGTGTTCACAAAAAGATCTAACAATGCATATGAAATAGTTCTTGTTTATGTTGATGACATTGTTTATATTGGTCCAAATAAGCAGATGAGTGAAAGTTTTGCCAAAGCTTTGCAGAGATACTTCACATTGAAATCTTTAGGTCATATTAGCACTTATTTAGGTGTTCAGATTGACAAAACACAGAAGGGGTTTAGTCTTTCACAAGAAGATAAAATTGAACAAATTTTGCATCATTGCAACATGAAGGATGCTAACACAACAAAGACACCCATGCAAACAGATTTTCACAACTTGACACAAGAACCGAGTCCTGAGTTCGAGGATCAAACACTTTATCGTTCAGTCATTGGGTCACTGTTGTACATTAGTAGTTGGACCAGACCCGACATTGCACTTAGTGTTAATCTCTTGTCACGACACGTAGGTAAGGCAAAACAGTTTCATTGGACATGCGTCAAGAAATTATTGAGATACCTAAGGCACACAAAACACATGAAGTTATTGTTAGAACCAACACATACTGATTATGCAGAGTTATGTTGTTATGCAGATTCTGATTGGGCGAGTGATAAGAAATCACGTAAAAGTACTCCAGGTTATATGATGTTCTTGAATGGATGTCCTGTTTATTGGCAAGTGCGTAAACAGAATTTTGTTTCTTGTTCTTCTACTGAAGCTGAATATGCTTGTGTTTCAGATGCATGTAATTCTCTAACTTGGTTTGATGCTTTGGTCACAGATATCTGGACACGTCCGATCCGACCAATCACCGTGATGGAAGACAATGAATCGGTGGTTTATATTTCTGAATCACATTTTACAGGTTCTAGGTCCAGACACATTGACATCCGTTATCAGAACATAAAACAATTGGTGAAAAAAGGTTTTGTTAAAATGCAGTATGTATCTACACATGATCAAATTGCAGATATCCTCAACAAGCCACTCCCAGCAGCTCAGCATGAGTATCTGTGTAAGAAGATGTGCCTTATTTGATGATGTACCTGATATTCGCTCAACTGGCAAAGAAGGGGATTGTCACTGTGTTCTTGTATTTCCCAGCTGAGCTGTCATTTTTGGTCTAATAGGCTTACTGTAGTTTTGCCAAGTTTTGTTATCAGTATTAAATGCGCAAGCGTGCGTTCCTTTCTAGCCTCCATTATCCTTCTTCTTACTCCTTTGTTCTCCTGCCAAGAGGTGAGGCAGGGACGCTGGCAAGATGTAGCCAATTAATTAGATAGTAAGAGTTATCTTTATTTTTTTACTTTTACAATAAAATGAGTTTCTCTTAGAAAATCTTCGGGTTTTATTTTCTTAATGTATACTTTTGAGGAAAAGCCTCGGTCCAAACCTCTAAACCAGGGTGCGATTATCCCAGAGCCAGGATGGGATCAATCAACTCCCTGACACCCCCTTCCCACCAGATTGTCAGGCCCCACTAGTCTAGCCAAGAGAGCCCCAGTATGACTGCATCTGTCATTTCAGGGGCTATTATGAACCGAATTTCTTCCCAGTGGTCTGCTAGCTTGAGCTTCACTTGTTCAGTTAGATGGGTGGCATAGGCTCCCCTAAATAGTGACCCATCGACCTGTTCGAATCTGATCGGGTAGGCCAGTCTCTTATCTCTAATCCCCAGTTTCAGGACCGTGGCTAGGTTAATCAGGCATCTAGTGCAACCTGAGTCTATTAGGGCTTGAAAAGCATCCTGGGTCCAGGTCTTTGGGGCTGAGAGGCATATAGGGAGGACAAAGGGGTGGATCGGTTCACTCACCATCGGATCATCTTCACCATCGTCCTCACTGTCATAGGGATCCGGCGATTGGTCATCATTTGCTGGAGTCCCCCCTTCTTCGACTGGGTTAGGAGGGACCTCTACGGCTTGGAGGGCTTTTCGGGACATGTCAGCAGCACGCCTGGGGCCTCATTCCAGTTGCACCCTGGGTGGTGGCTCTGGTTTGGTTTTCGGAGCTGGGGTTGCACATGCCAAAGTGATGTGGCCCATCCCTCTCCATCTGTAGCATTTCAACTTGCTTCATGGGTGGTTTGATTTTAGGGCCAGCAGTGCTGCTGCAATCTCTCGTTGGCCTCTCTCCTTGGTATCCTGTTGGTTCCACATGTCATTTGTGCGCAATCCACAGTCAACTTTTATGGCCACTCAGAACCACTCAGTCGGTTTGGAATGTCCTGGTAGGTGGTCACCTGGGAAATTTGCTTGTCCAGGCTCGTTCTGAAAACGTGAACTAATAGTTGTTCCGGCAAAGGGGGTAGCTTCCCCATGACTCTTCTGAATTCACAGATGTGTTCCTTAATGGGTTGCCCCCTCTGCTTTAGGTTTCGGAGCTCATCCTCCACATATGGATTCTCCTCTGCCTCCTCAAATCTGGCTTCTAACTTTTGAAGGAAATCGTCGATGTCTTGCAGTTGGGGGGCTCTCCTCTTTTGGAGGGCTGCTAGCCATTCCTTTGCTTCTCCCTCTAGCCCCCCTGGCGATGGTGTCCACCTGTTCTGTCCCCGTCTCCAACACGCACAAACACGCAGACAGCCGTGGGTTAAAGAATTGGCACAAACAAACCAGGTCTGTTATTGGAGACTTGGCAGCAACACGAGAACCAGCTGCCAAGTGATTTACTATAACAAGGAGGGGGGTGTTCCTCCACCAGATAACAGATACAATACACACCGGTTGGGAGAAAACAGTCCAGTTCAAAACCTTCAGCAGATTTGCAACAAAGGGACTCGCAGAACTTAACTTTGTCCGTCACAGAATCCGACTGGCCACCCCACTCCCTTTTATAGCCTGTGGGGTGTGGTCCAGTGACTCAGCTTAATCCCTGGCACGCTTCCTCATCTGCTGTGAACGTTTATCACGCCGACGCTGGCGTGGATCCAGCCACAACTTTTCTCCCTCGTCCGCACTCTGATCGGAGACACCTGGCTCCTGGCCAATCTCCTCTGCTTCGGCCAACACCTGAGGAATTGCCAGAGAGGAGGGGCCTGGAGAGGGAGGCCTGGCCAGCTCCTCTCTTTCATGTTCGGAGCCTTCTTCCTCCGATACGATGAGCTTGGGGGTCGGAGCCACAACACCACCATGGCTCTGTGGGATGGGTAGAGGTGTCCGTAGTGCTCTAGGTGGACTTTAGCAGAGTCAAGGAATAGAGCCAGTTGATCTGAGTCCCCATCGAATTTCCCCCTGAATCGTGGCAGTTCATTGAGCCCTGCTCCTCCCTCGCCATGTTAGGCCCCGTGATCCTGTGCTTGGTGTGTTTGGCTGTCTCGGCTCTGGTTCGGAGGGAGGGGAGGGGCCGCCCCCCTTGGGGGCTTGCCTGTTACTTGGAGGGGCCACTGGCAGCAGCAGTGGGCTCATTCTCCCTCTGGGTAGTGAAGAAGGGGGGCTGCATTCCCATCTGCTTCTCCTTGTTTCAAAGGGCTCAGCTGTAACCCGCCTTTCTTATGGGCGGCATGAGAGCCCCTCATCCCGAAGGGTGGTTCATTCAAATTTCTCCCTCAGCTGTTCTACAGATCCCCACAAGGGTTCCATCAGAGTTTTTGGGAGTCTGGCATGTTCCCAGTCCATCATCCATTCCACTCTTCCTAGCTTGCTCAGGGGTTTCCCCCAGCCCCCAGCCCCCAGCCCTGGGCTCTGGGGTGGGGGAGTTCAACCTCAGCCGCTTTAGGGATTTATTTCCACCAATACTCATCTTTTCTTGTTTCAGTCACTGCGATGGGCCTCTCAGCTTTGATGTCCAAGGAGTGCTGCAATTTGGCTCTGGTTGGGCTGCTGGTTCCTGGAGTTACCTGGGTGGGGGCAAGTTCTACCCCGCTCAGGGTCACCTGGAGCAGGCTCTCTTCGGATAGTCCATCCTCTGCCATGGTAGCCTGAGTTTCTCTCCATGCACCTCAGGTGTCGGGGAGCGGATGGAGAGTCCGGGGCTCAGGAATCCCAGTTGTTTTTATTAGTTTTGGGAGAGTTGGCTCACTGTCAGGGTTCTGACAGATGCCCTAATTAAATCATGAGCCTCAAGCCAAGCTTCAAAAGAAATCCAGTTATTTATTAGGAGCTTCATGCTGGCACGAACCAGTTGGAGCCAACTCTGACCTCAGTTAATTTGCGCTTTGCCTCTGACCCTGTTTCCCCCTCCCCCCAATATGTGTCATCAGTCACATTCCCCAATGAAGCAATTTCGTAGGTTGTAAAAGTCACTCCCTCCGGCCACTGTGGGTTTCTGTGGAGATGACCTCAGCGTATCGGTTGGAATGTGTCTTGTTTTGACTGAGATACCAGCTCCTTTTTTTTCCCCTATTATATTTTAGGGTTTTTTTTATTAAAAAGTTTTTCAAAAATACAAACATTTTCTACCCCCCCCCCCCCCCCCCCTGCCCCCTCGCCCACCCATCCCCCCTCCCCCTTACCCCCTCCCCCCTCCCCGGACTTCCCAGAACAAATACAGGGTATAGCATTTAACAATCATAAACTAAAATAAGCTAACATTTTATAGACTCCAAATTCTCACTAGATCTTTAACTCCACATAGTTCAAATAACTATAATCATAAGCTAAAAATTAAATTAAATATCGCTGACATCCGGCGCCTCTCCCTTCATTTCTCAAGGGCGGCCTGCCGAGGAGAAAAAAAACACAACAAGTTAAGCATCGTTATCCCGTCTGAGGCTGTGTCCCCCCCTCCTGGCTTGCCCGGGTGATCTGCATGGAATTTGGCTATAAGGCGGTCAGCTTGGATGTTTGTGCTCTTCACCCAGGAAGCCTCTGATAATGGGTAACCCTTCCATTTAATTATGTATTGGAGGCGCCCCCTGTGCCACCTTGAATCGAGGATTCGCTGTACCTCATAGTGAGTTTGGCCCCCAATAACCAGGGGACCGGGGGGGTCATGTATCGGCCTTAAAGTTGACCCCACTACAGGCTTTAGGAGGCTGCTGTGGAAAACGGGATGTATCTTCCCTAGAAGCCGGGGCAACTGCAGTTGTACTGTAACTGGGTTGATTGTTTTTACTATAGGGAACGGTCCTATAAATTTCGGACCCAATTTCTTGGTCGGGAGTCTAAGTCTCAAATACTTGGTGGAGAGGTAGACCTTCTCTCCCACTCGAAATGGTCTTTGGGGAGTTCGGTGCTTGTCTGCTTGTTTCTTAGGATTGTGCCGCCTTGGCCAATGCCCTCTTAGCGTTCTCCCAGGTTTCTCTCAACATTGCCATCCAATCGGTCAAACTGACTGAGGAAGGGGGCTCCCTTGGGCACTCTGGCATGGGGACGAAGTCCATACCACTCACTATTTTAAAGGGGGTTAATCCCGTGCTACTGTGGACAGCATTATTATACGCGACCTCCGCAAAAGATAGGAGGTCTGCCCAATTGGACTGTTGGTAGTCAACGTAGCATCTTAAGTATTGCTCTATCATGGCATTTAGTCTCTCCGCCCCCCCCCCCCCCATCGGTGCTCAGGTGAAACGCTGAACTGAGGCCTTGGGACAACCCTATGGAGCGTAGGAACTCCCTCCAGAATTTTGCTGTAAACTGGACCCCTCGGTCGGAGATGATTCTTCTGGGGACTCCATGCAGGCGGTAGATGTGTTTCAGGAACAGTTTGGATAACTGGCGGGCCGAGGGCAGCCCGCTGCAAGGAATGAAGTGTGCCTGTTTGGAGAATAAGTCTATTACAGTCCAGATCACTGTATTTCCACCACTCCTCGGTAGTTCTACTATGAAGTCCATTGCAATCTCCTCCCATGGTCTTGTCAGTTCAGCTACTGGTTGTAACAGTCCGGGAGGGCATCCTGGTCATGTCTTCATCGTGGCACAAATGGTACAACTTTTTACATACAGTTGCAAGAAAAAGTATGTGAACCCCTTGGGATTACGTGGAGTTTTGCATGAATTGGTCATAAAATGTGCTCTGAACTTCATCTAAGTCACAACAATAGAAGAACACAGTCTGCTTAAAATAATAGTACACAAACATTAGATGTTGCCATGGTTTAATTGAACATAACATGTAAACATTCACAGTGCAGGGAGGAAAAAGTATGTGGACCTTTGGACTTAATAACTGGTTGACCCTCCTTTGGCAGCAATAACCTCAACCAAACGTTTCCTGTAGTTGCAGATCACACCTGCACAACGATCTGGAGTAATTTTGGACCACTCCTCTTCACAAAACTGTTTCAGTGTAGCAATATTCTTGGGATGTCTGGTGTGAATCGCTCTCTTAAGGTCATGCCACAGCATTTCAATTGGGTTGAGGTCAGGACTCTGACTGGGCCACTCCAGAAGGCGTATTCTGTGCTGTTGAAGCCATTTTTTTTGTTGAATTACTTGTATGCTTTGGGTCATTGTCCTGTTGCATCACCCATCCTCTGCGGAGCTTCAGTTGGCGGACAGATGGTCGTACGTTTCCCTGCAAAATGTCTTGATAAACTCTGGAATTCATTTTCCCATCAATGACAACAATCCGTCCAGGCCCTGAGGCAGCAACGCAGCCCCAAACCATGATGCTCCCTCCGCCATGTTTTACAGTGGGGATGAGGTGTTTTTTTTTTATTATAAAAGTTTTTATTGGTTAAAAATAAACAATATTATCGCTTACAATATGTGAAATTTTCATTATCCTTTTACAAAGATAATATATATTTTCTTTTTTCCATATACAGCAGATCTTCCCTTATTAAAAATTTCAAATTTAACAACCGGATTTATACGAAAATATCAGTTCAGTATCCAGAGTAATATTAAAGTTTACAAAAATAAGAGATATCATAAAAGGCACAACGTAATAGATTCCTCCCACTTCGTCATTTCTTGGTTCTAGATCTCAAGGTTCTGGCCTTAGCACCCCCCTTCTCCCGGACCACCACGGCCTCGCCCACCCCCGTTCCTTGATCATCTGGTACCTCCCCTTCCTCGGTTCCTGTATCTTCACCCTCTAGGAGGGTCTTATGTTGCTCCAGATAGGCCTGAGCCTCCGCCACACTATTAATTTTCTTCCTACTGCCCTCCCAGAAAATCATCAAACCTTCCGGCATCAACCACCTGAAGGCAATTCCCTTAAGGTACAATTTATTTGATAAAAAGGGATGAGGTTTTGATGTTGGTGTGCTGTGCCTTTTTTTCTCCACACATAGTGTTGTGTGTTCTTCCCAAACAACTCAATTTTGGTTTCATCTGTCCACAGTATATTTTGCCAGTAGTGCTGTGGAACATCCAGGTGCTCTTTTGCAAACTTCAAACGTGCTGCAATATTTTTTTGGGACAGCAATGGCTTCCTCCGTGGTGTCCTCCCATGTACTCCATTCTTGTTTAATGTTTTCCTTATTGTAGATGTGTCAACAAAAATGTTAGCATGTGCCAGAGATTTCTGTAGGTCTTTAGCTGACACTCTAGGATTCTTCTTTACCTCATGAAGCATTCTGCGCTGTGCTCTTGCAGTCATTTTTACAGGACGACCACGCCTAGGGAGAGTAGCAACAGTGCTAAACTTTCTCCATTTGTAGACAGTCTGTCTTACCGTGGACACATGAACATCAAGCCTTTTGGAGATACGTTTGTAACCTTTTCCAGCTTCATTCAAGTCAACAATTCTTGATCGTAGGTCTTCTGAGAGCTCTTTTCTGTGAGGCATGGTTCACATGAGACAGTGCTTCTTGAAACCAGTAAACCCAAAACAGGTGTGTGTTTTTAAAGGGCAGGACAGCTGTCAGCAACACATCCAATATCATCACACTGATTGGAGTCAAGGTTGGCTCACTCCTGGCTCCACTTAGCTCTTGGAGAAGTCATTAGGCTAGGGGCTCACATACTTTTTCCTCCCTGCACTGTGAATGTTTACATGTTATGTTCAATTAAACCATAGCAACATCTAATGTTTGTGTAGTATTATTTTAGATGAAGTTCAGAGCACATTTTATGACCAATTCATGCAAAACTC
>WNWU01002493.1:0-15568 GCA_012654045.1 Ptyas mucosa | reverse complement strand
CAATGCAGTTGCTTCATAGTATAATCGAAGGTTTGGGAGTTTAAGACCACCTCTCTCACGAGTATCTTGCATTATTTTCAGTTTAACTCTTGGTTTTTTATCATTCCAAATAAATTTGTTCAATCCTTTTTGCCATTCTAGCAATGGTTTATCTGATTTAAGCACCGGTATCATTTGAAACAAGAAGATAAATCTAGGTAAAACATTCATCTTTACTGCTGATATTCTTCCAAGCAATGATAACTGCAGTTTCTTCCAATTTTGCATGTCTTTTTGTATTTTTTGCCACAGAACCTCATAATTATTTTGAAACAGTTTAACATTTAAGTCTGCGATTTGTACTCCTAAATATTTGACCTTTGAGACAATTTCAAAACCTGCCATTCTCTCCAGTTCCTTTTTTTTGCTCTCTGTCAAATTTTTAACAATCATTTTAGTTTTTTTCTGGTTCAGCCTAAAACCAGATACCATGCCATAATCTTCTATAATATCTTTCATCTGGATTATTGAGTTCATATGTTGTGGTAGGGTAACAACCAGATCATCTGCAAATGCCTTAGTTCTATAGTCCTCTTGCGTTATAGCTATTCCAGTCAAGGAGTTCGAGTCCCGTATTGCATTAAGTAAGACTTCTAAAGTTAGAATAAATAATAGCGGGGATAATGGACAACCTTGTCTGGTGCCTTTTTGTATGTTGAAATTCGATGTTAAACATCCATTGATAATAAGTTGTGCATTTTGCTCTTGATAGATTGCACCAATCGCTTGTATAAACCGCTCCCCCAAATCCATTTTTTCCAAAGTCTTAATTATAAAGTTCCAATTCACTCGATCAAAGGCTTTTTCCGCATCCAAAAAAACCAGCGCTGCAGAGATCTGTTTATTCTTATCTAGATAGTCCATTAAGTCTATGACTTGCCTGACATTCTCCTTCATATATCTGCCTTCAATAAATCCTGCTTGATCATGATGAATTACCTTTTGAATAACTGGCATCAATCTGTTGGCTAATACTTTTGCAAAAATTTTATAATCTGTATTTAATAGAAATATTGGTCTATAATTTTCTGGTTTCTTGAGACCTGATTCTTCTTTCGGAATCAATGAGACAAAAGCTGTTTTCCATGAGGAAGGTATCTTACCTCCTAATTGTATATTACAAAATAAGTCTTTGAGATGCTCAATCATTTCCTCTTGTAAAGTTTTATAATAAATTGCAGTTAAGCCGTCCGTCCCTGGAGCTTTAGCTGTTTTTAATTGTTTTATAGCAAAACTGATCTCCTCCACTGTTATCAATTGTTCCAAACTTTTCTTTTGAGTCGTTGAGATTTTTGAAACTCTTTTGTTTTCTAAATATTCATCTATAGTAATATTCTGTATATCATCTTTAGCATATAACTTAGTATAATATTCCAAAAAGGCTTTTTTAATTAGATCTTGTTGATAAACTTCTTTACCAGCATATTCAGTGCTATCAATAATTCGTGTCAATGCTTGTTTCCTCAAAGTATACGCCAACCACCTGCCCGGTTTGTTAGCATTAGAAAAGGTATTATGCTTTGCAAATTGTAAGTTAGTTGCCGTTGGTCTGCTATAAGCATTTGAAATTGATCCTTCAAAAGTTTTATAGCCATTTGCAATTTTCCATCTGTTGGTTTTTGTATCAGTTGTTGTTCTTTCTTTTTTATCTCAGATTCCAGTTGTAGTCTTTTCTTCTGTTGATTCTGTCTGTGTTTAAAGTTCATTTGAATTAGTACTCCCCGCATATATGCTTTACCTGCATCCCAAACTGTTTCGATAGGGGTACCTTTATTCAAGTTCAGTTGAAAAAACTCCTTTAGATGCTTTTTAAGTTCAATTATATTTTTTTCATATCTAAATAAATTCTCATTTACTCTCCAGGATCTTCTTTCTCTTTTGCCCATCTCAATTTCCATCCAGACCGGACTATGGTCAGTCAACGTCCTAGGAAATATCTTTATTTTCTTTACTTTAGAAAGTAAGTTAGAAGTTAAGAGAAAAAAGTCTATCCTGGAAAAGGATTTGTGCCTGTCTGAGTAAAAAGTAAAGTCCAATTCATTTGGGTTTTGAATTCTCCAAATATCTTTCAATTCCAAATCCTCTTTCAGTTCAAAAAAAGCTTGTGGTAGTTTATTCCCTATTTTGGCCGTAGTTTTTTTATCAATTCTAGGTTGAATTACTCCATTCCAGTCGCCCATTATTATAATAGTTGAATAATCCCAATCCAGAATTTTTAGATGAAGCAATTTATAAAAATTTTCCTGCTGTTGATTTGGAGCATATATTCCGACCAACAAAATTGGTCCACTGTCTGTAATAACTTTAATTGCAATATATCTTCCATCTTTATCTACTTCTATAGTTTTAGCTACAAGTCTCTTATTTATATATATATCACCACTCCATTCTTCTTTTCCAAATTTGAAGCAACAAATTGCATTCCCAATTTTGAGTTTATCAAGTATTTCTGATCTTGCAATTTTATATGAGTCTCCTGTAAGCAAATAACATCATTATAAAATTGTCTCAAATAGTGAAATATCTTCCTTCCTTTTTGTGGAGAGTTCAATCCATTGACATTCCAAGATGAAAATTTAAGTGCCATTTGACCCTGTCTGAAGTTTTGAGAGCAATTGTTGAAGATTCTCTCCTACAGTAGTAATCTTCGGTTTAGCTCCTCCCATGACTTCAGCTTGTTGCTTATCTTTGGTTCTTTTTTCATGCTGTGGCTTAATATATTCTTGCTGCTGTTGCTTCATTTGTTTAGACATTGCTCTGGTTATGCATTGCTCTTCCATTTTAGATGTTGTCAATTCAAGAGCCATCGCCTCCTCTGTGATGGTTTTAGACATTTCTTCCAAAGGAGAAGCTTCAAATGGTGCAAAAGGGTCAACCACAACACCACCTACTGCTCCCATTGACTCTCTTGCCTCCCTTTGCGACTGCCTTATTTGTGCTTCTGTTTCTTGATCAATCTCAGCTTGTAGTTGAGCTTCCTTATCTATTGGTGAAGATGTGCGTGGAGGAGGAAAGCCCGCTTTCAAAACGTTATAATAAAATTCTTCTGCTTTTTCAATAGTGTTAAGGCAGTATCTCACTCCTCGCAGCCTCAATATTACACCTATTGGAGCATCCCACCTGAATTGTATGTTCTGTCTTTTCAATTTTGCCACCAAAAATCCAAAATCCTTTCTATCTCTTAACATTTTGGGTGGTAATTCTTTAAAAACTCCAGTCTCACTTCCATCAACTTGAACTGTTGTAACAAAGGAATTTTGCAAGATTTCATTTCTCATTCTTCTGTCTGTAAAGTATATCACCACATCTCTAGGCAGTTGCCTTTGTACCGCCACACGAGAGTTAACTCTGTACACCTTGTCCATCTTACACAAAACCACATCTGGTTCTACTTTCAACATAATTGCCAGAGCCTCTGCACAAATTTTCCTGAGATCTTCCCTGGTATTCTCTTTTACACCTCTCAGTCTAATAGCATATTCCATTGATCGAAATTGCATCATAGTAATCTCAGTTTGCATTTTTTGTGTAACTTCTTCAATTTCAATCATTCTTGAATCAGAGGCTCTAAATTTGGTCTCCATCTCTGAGGCAAGATTATCCACTTTTTTGTCAATCTGCAACACTACCTCAGACAGGCCTTTAGCAACTATTTGAATATCCTGTTTAACTGCTTCATATTTCTCTTGAACAATTCCTTTGACCTCCTGCTCTGATCTTTGAATTTCTTTAATGATGCGGTCATAATAGCTTTCTTCCTTTGTCTGAGTTTGCAGCTGCGCTGTTTGAGGCTGCTTCTGCTTATGAGTGGGGGAATCCCCCCCCCTGCTTGCTTTGTTGCCATTTTGCCTCTTACAACTCTTCCTTTTCCACAAATTCTAACAACTTTTCCCAAAAAATTCTCCAGATTCAGTCACGTCTAAAACAGTCAATTGATACTTTTTTTTCCCCCTTATTTTCTTTTAAAGAAAAAAAGCTTTTCCTTCCAGCCGGATTTGTAACTGATAGAATGTAACCAGATACACAGCTCAAATTACTTTCGCTTTCAGCTGCTCTTCGCTAAAAGCAAGCGCCATTTTTCCCCCCCACACTTTCCTTTTCTGTTCCAAGTTACTTTAATCATCCAAAAACTTCAGAGAAGAACTTTAAATACTTGCAGTTTAAAAGGAAGTCCAAAACTTTTTCTTTTATTGTTTGGTGATAAGAAAGCTGCCGCGCTATCTTGCTCTGCGATTTGCAGAGTTTCCCAGCTGTCCGGAGCTTCAGCGGCTTGAATAGGGAGTCCCACCCTGTTAACACCCCAGAAACACCAAAAAACGCTCTGGGGGTCTCACAGGGGACTCTACCTTATGCCGCCGGCTCTCCTCACGACGTCCTCTTGGGTCGGAGTTTTTTCGAGCCGTTTCAAGCCTCCGAAATGGCTCTTTACAGGCAGCTGGGCTGGCGGTCTTCAAAGGACCGTCAGCGATGGTCCGCGGCAACCCCAGAAGTCCAGTAAGGGCATTGTTAAAAGGAGTGTGACTGCCAATATGCTCCACATATAAGGGATATTGTCGATTCTCCAAATGATGCTTAAGAGACAAAAACAAAGCTAGCAAATTTATATCTAATGATAATGCACAATAAGAAGATGGCAAAGATTGCATAACTAAATAGACATATTGTGTATCAACTACAAGATTAATTGGTTGCGTAGGGAAAAGTTGTAAAGCTAATATAACAGCTGCAAGTTCAGCCCGCTGGACAGAAGTTTGAATTGACGTGAATTTTGAATGCCATTTGGAGTCAGCATGCCAGACCACCACCCCTCTGTTTGGTGAACCATCTGTAAAAATTGTCAGAGCATCAATAAAAGGGGTACGGACAAAAATAGTAGAAAAAGATGGGTTTAGAGTAGTGGTAACCACAATGCTAGGATCTTTTGGTAATGAATATAAAACTTCTCTAAGATAATTGGAGAAGGCAATCTGATAACTTTCAGATATCATCATAAAATGCTCATGCTCAGTCTTTGTACGGGTGAAAGCAATGCCTATCAAATCCTGTCCAATCAGTTGCAAAGCGCTTTCAGCCTTTTATAATCAATTCTTCTAAAGCAGACTGGTAAGGATAAATGTTTCTAGGTGGAGTAGCAGATAAATTTAACCATTCATGAATAGCTATTTTTAATGTGCTCCTAATGGTATATAAACACCCAGTAGGCAATGGAGAAGTAGGAAGAATAGCTAAGCGCAGTCCTGCTTCTATTGACACAATTCGGTCAACATATTGTTGTTTAACTTTGTCCAAAATGAGCTGTAAGCACCTTTTTTGATCATTCATCAAATGAACTGTAACACCAGGGGATTGCGCTCCTTTTAAGGGTTGGAATAGAGATAACATATCACCAGTTGTTATGCAGAAGAAAGGCCTAGCCCAGTTAATATTGCCTAGCAACTTTTGCCATTGAACTGAAGTATAAGACTTTTGTACCTTTAAATAGAGCAATACTGGAATGGAAGAAGCTTTCAGTAACCTATGACCCAGGTATAGGTAGGGTTCAGTTTTCTGAATTTTATCAGCTGCGATAAACAACCCCTTCTGTGCAACAATAGTTTTTAATTCCTGCAGAAGGGCTATAGAATCAAATTGAGGAGCAGCTATTAAGATATCATCCATGTAATGATAAACCAAATAAGATGGAAATTTCTCAAGAAATGGCTGAAGTGCATTGTCCACAAAATACTGGCACAAAGTAGGAGAATTAAGCATGCCCTGTGGTAAAACACACCAATGATATCATTTGGTTGGCATGCTATTATTAAAAACAGGAACAGTAAAAGCAAATTTTTCTTTATCCTGTCGTTGGAATGGAATAGTAAAGAAACAATCTTTTAGATCGACAACCAACAATTGATAAAAATTAGGAATTAAATTAGGATTAGGAAGACCACATTGCAAAGGACCCATCGGCTGAATACATCTATTTATAATCTGCAAATCATGTAATAATCTCCATTTCCCACTTTTCTTTTTAATAACAAAAATAGGAGTATTCCAGGGGCTAGTAGAAGATTCAATATGGCCAGCAGCTAATTGTTCCTGAACAAGTTGCTGTAAAGCAGATAATTTTTCCACCGAAAGAAGCCACTGCTCCACCCACACAGGGGCAGTAGAGAGCCACTTAAGGGGAAGAGCCATCATCTAAAATCAATTGAGTATTTAGACAACAAAGGAGGTGCCGACCCCAAATATTAGTATGAATATCCAAAATATAAGGTTGCAGGGCAAAGGACTTACCAGTTGCTGTGGAGAATTGAATATTTTGTACGCTTTGCCAAGCTGCAGTGGAACCACCTACACCCCATAAAGAATAAACTTTTTTCTTAGGCCATTGTATAGGCCACTGTAAAGATGAAATAACAGTAACATCAGCTCCAGTATCAAACAACCCTTGAAAAGGTTGCTTATTCAAATAGAGAGTTAAAAAAGGACGAAAGGAAGTAACAGACTGAACTAAAGCCACAGGAGAGGTAGAACCAAAACCAGCATCCCCACGTTCCCCTGTGCCAGAACACAGGACGTAATAGGGGAGCAAAAGTAATTGAGCTATAGAGGTTTGAACAGGAAGAGTTTGAGGTAAATTCACCCAAGCCTGAATCAAAAAAGTTCCAGCGTAATCAGAATCAATAACACCAGGGACTACAAAGCATCCCTTCTTATGAGCTGAAGATCGAGGTAAGATAAGACCCACTAAACCAGAGGGAAGAGGGCCTTTAAATTGAGAAGGAATCAATTTAACTTCCAAAGGAAATTTAAATTCCACAGATTCCTGAGTTATTAAATCGATCCCAGCACTACCTGCTGTGGCTGGGACTGCAAAGGAAAGGCTGGGGGAGGAGACATTATTAGGGGAAAGGCACTTTTTTGGCTCTGGGTGGGTGCCACACCCATTGGCAAGTTTCCCAACCGAAAACGGCACTGATTAGCCCAATGAAATCCTTTTTTAAAAATTGGGCATTTTTTAGAAGGACGATTTTGAGAGGCTGCAGGAGTTGAGCGACAGTCCTTTCGAAAATGTCCAGGTTTACCACATTTAAAGCAATTGCCAGCAGGACGTTGCCCTTTTTGTATAGCAGCACCTAAAAGGTGCATTTTATACATTTGAGAACCAATATCCTGGCAAACCTGCAGCATGTCAACCAAAGTATACTAATTAGTAGCTTTTAAGGGCTGCAAGGCTCGCTTACAATCAGCATTGGCATTTTCAATAGCTAACTGCCGGAGAAGTTCTCCTGCTGCTTCCTGGTGCTCAAATTGTTGATGTATAACTTTAGACAATCTTTCTACAAAATCAGCATAGGGCTCACTATCCCCCTGTCTAATATTGGAAAAATTTGCTTGTGTTTCCCCAGCCTGAGGTATCTTTAAAAAGGCACGAAATGCACATTCAGAAACAATAGTTAAAGTGGCCGGGGGAAGCCCAGTTTGGGCAGGAATTGTAGCAAATTGACCTGAGCCAAAGAGTTGTTCCACTGTGTATGCTCCTGCACTGCCCAGAGCAGCAGCCTGAGAATGTCTCATAAATTCACTTTCCCAAACAACATATTGCATTGAAGTCAAAATGATTCGGAAACTTGCTTCTAATTCTCAGGAATCATATTATATCCATTTTTTATTCCTTCTACCAAGCCTCTAGCAAAATTACCACTGATGCCATACTCTGTAATAGCCTTTTTTTAGTTCTCTTAAAATTTGATAGGGCAGTCCTTCCCATTCTGCAATCTGCTGTCCTGCCAATTGGCCCTGGCCATGATGATATTGTACAGGACATACAGACAACAATTCGGCAAGTTCTTCCCCAGGCATGGAGGAAGCCTGTTTACAGGATTCCACCATTTTTTGAAAAGAGGACTGAACAGTAGAGTTAGAAAGTTTAGTAATTTGACCTGTGTCAGGAGGAGCTGAAGAAGGTGAAGTTACATAGTCTGGAGAGGAAGGTGGACAGACAATAGCATTGGAATAACTTGGAGGTGAAGGAGTTAAAAGAGACAGTTCAGGAATTCCAAATTTTTCCACTGCATATCTACATAAATGCCATACATGCAAAATCTCTATCTTAACTTTTGGTTCAGTATGTAAAACTTTCCCATTTTTTTCCCCATCAGATAATCTTTTCAGGATATCATAAACACTGATTTGCAATCTCTGGAACAGCTGTAAGACACAGCGTTGTGGCACATCAGTGTGATTTTTCTTAAGTAAATAGCTTAATTCTTCAGCATGCTTTCTTTGTCCCTCAGAAAGCGAGGCCCCATTACTTACAGAAACCTTTAGAAGGTTGAAGAAACCACGAGTAATTAAGAGAAACCTTGAAAATTCCACACGGGTTGATGGTGCATCAAATCCTTGCCGGACAAAGTAGGGGTCCCTGTTCAGGCGCCACTTGTTGAATGACCACACACACACAAAGGTTGTGAAGATATGTGGTAACTTTATTGTCTTACATAGTGACATTATATAGTTGTGACTTTCAAGTTACAGCATATTTCGCAGAATATCATTGGCTCACAGAATCTTCCAGGTAATTAAAATCTTTGGTTAACCATTTGCTTGCTTGCTTAAGCACTTATAATGTTAGACTTAATTAAAATCTAATACACATATATCCCATTTCCTCTCCTCCTGTTTACAGACTTAGGGTCTTATTTACTAATGCCTTTTCCTGGCGTCTACGTGCAAATAACCTTCCTTATCTGAGGTTTGCCATCAGATAGGAAAATTTCTGCACATAGCAAAACTCCTACAAGAGTCAGCATATTGCCCTCAGCAATTTGGCTCCTCATTTTACCCACCCCAGAAGTATGGAAGGCTGAGTCCATCAGGTCCCTAAAAGTGATACTGCCATTCAAGTGGAGGAAGGGGGAGACTTGGATTCGATTTACTAGCATGACCTGTGTCATCAGCTATTTTACAACCTATATCCTGGCACCAAGGAGGCCTGAGATCCCCTTAACCTGCAGGAATTTATATGATAGCCATGTGGGTTGCCTCACTTTAAAGGATAGTGGTGGGAATGCATGTTTGTTTGGGTTCTCAAAGGAGATAGTAAAGAAAAAATCTTCACACTTGTGTATTGGCTAAAATCTGCATTCTGACTTAAAGGGAAGGGTCTACCACTTTAATCCTACTGCTTTGCCTAAGGGTATTCAGATTGTGCTTTAGCTGGATGGCTTTCACTTCTGCCTAATAAAAGAATCCTTTTGAACACCTATGTTTCAAGAGTTCGTACTTTCTTAAGTTGGAAGGAGAGGCAATCCTTACAGAAAGCACAATCTGCAAAACCGTCAACCCAGAGAAGCAATCTTCGCTCTACTGAGGGGACCTTGCAACCCATGTCTGAACAAAGCAGAGACCTGGGAGAAACCGATTCCTGAGGAGAGACAGTTATCGCCACCCAGTTGGATGCCTGTCATGTGCACCCCATCGGAGAGGATGAGGTAACCCTGGGAAGTCCTGAAAAGCCCCGTTGGTCGATTGGCATCGGGAAGAAAGATGGCTGGGATGAGAGAACCAGAGGAGTCACCCTCAACTGTGGCAACCGAAAACCGGGGTGGAAACTGGAACTAGAAGCCCTGACTGACCAGGGGTGATTGACCGAAGCACCACTGAGAGAGGACTATCTGAAGAGGCATATAACCCAATTGGTGATGGAAACTTTGGAAAATCTCAACATCCGAAGGGAGCCAGGACAACAACCAAAGAGTGCTGAAAGGGCAGCAGGCGCAGATGATGCCACGGGAGGCACCCTCCCTCTGGAGCCTGCCTATCAAGCAGAGGGCACAGCAGCAGTGGGAGAAGACCCAGCAAACCCTCCCCCCCAGGCAGCATGCACACCGGCGCCATTCCCAACCAACCCCGGGCTCCTCAACTGGAAAGAGAAACTCCCCCCCCCTTGGGGTGAAGTTTGATGGGAATCCGCAACAATTAGGATTCTTTGTGGTACATGTGCTAACCTACACGCAAGAGTATGGGTGTGATTTCCAAACCCAAGGCTCCCGAGTGCGAGTTGTAACCCTAGCGCTAGAGGGTGCCGCAGCCAGATGGATGGTGACCCTACATAACGCCAACGCATCAGAACTGCGGGATTTTGACCGTTTCATGATGGCTCTGCGTCATCAATTTGAGGACCCACTGGCAGATCACAAAGCACGTGACTGCATTAAGGTGGTGATGCAGGGGCGACGACCAGTAGCAGAGTATACTGAAGAATTCCGGGACCCCGCGTGCCGTGTGCACTGGCCGGAAGATATTTTGGTGAGCTATTTCAAGGACGGGCTGAGTGATGATCTATACAATGCCTGCATGGCCCGAGGGGCACCAAATGACCTACATGAATAGTATGTCACCCCCGAAGAAGCGGAGATCGATATGGATGACATATCATTTCAAGAGTTCGTACTTTCTTAAGTTGGAAGAAGAGGCGATCCTTACAGGTGCTTTGGTGCAAGGAGCTCCAGCAGTGTTTATGCAGTTAATAAATAAAGTGCTGCATCAGCATTTATATAAGGGGGTTCTGGTCTATTTGGATGACATTTTAATCTATACCGAGACCAAAACAGAACATGTAAAACCAGTCAGGGCAGTTTTAAACAAACTCTGCACTGCCAAACTTTATGCCAAACTTTCGAAATGTGAACTCCACCAAGAGAAGATTGACTATTTGGGATACCGCATTTCATACCAGGGGGTTGAGATGGATCCTCTAAAAGTGCAGGCTGTACTTGATTGGGACCCTCCACGCACATGTAAACAGTTACAGAGCTTCCTGGGGTTTGTCAACTTTTACTGCCAGTTTATCCCTCCTTTCGCTCAGATTGCCCTCACCCTCACCAAGATCTTAAAAACAAGGGGGGAGGACAATCCTAAACCAAAGCAACCATTGAACTGGACTATGGAATGCCAGGCGGCATTTGAAAAACTTAAACGGCTGTTCTCAGCAGAACCAATTCTAAAACACCCAGACATGGAGAAACCATTTGTCATACAAGCAGATGCCAGCAATGTGGCAATAGGAGTGGTCCTGCTTCGGAAGAATGAGCAAGACCAACTACAACCCTGCGCTTACACATCCAAAAAGTTGAATGAGACTGAGCAAAGGTGGGCCATTTGGGAGAAAGAGGCTTATGCAGTTCATTGGGCATTGTTAACCTGGAGGCATTTCCTAGAAGGCAGTAAGACCCCTTTTGAAGTCTGGACTGATCATAAAAATCTAGAAGCCCTAAAGACCCCAAGGAAACTCTCCCCAAAACAAGTACAATGGGCTCAGTACTTTAAACGGTTTGATTTTACTCTAAAATACCTCCCGGGGGGGGGGGACTTTCTGGTGGATGCGCTATCCAGAAAACTGCAATACAATAGTGCAAAGTCTACGGGACCGCCTTCTGCCACCAACAGCCTCCCACTGACCAGTTCGCTCCCACAGAGAGGGACTCCTCAGGGTGCCAAGTTATGCCGGCTGGCGACACCCAGGAGGAGAGCCTTCTCTGTCAGAGCCCCTGCCCTTTGGAATGAATTGCCCCCGGATATTCGTAACATCTCTGATCTCCGGGTCTTTCGCTGTGTCCTTAAGACCCTACTGTTCCAACAGGCAGGGCTATCTAATTGAATGATTTTAAATCGGGTTTTAACTTTGGGTTTTAAAATTCGGCCAAAACTGTTTAACTAATTTTAATTAATTTTAACTCTGATACTGTATATTAATGTTTTAATTGGCTGTACACCGCCCCGAGTCCTTTGGGAGGAGAGCGGTATATAAATAAAATTATTATTATTATTATTATTATTATTATTATTATTATTATTATTATTATTATGGTCAGACGTAATCAAACCCATAATACAAAACAATCAAATAGCCGCTAAAGTAGTCACCAGATCCCAGGTAAAGCAAGAAACATTGACGGACAATGACACCATCCAAACTTTTAAACAAGCATTGGCCACTGATGAATGGTTTTTGAACAAATCCAGCTGTCTGATGAAAGACTTGGCTTGGGTGGGTAGAAAGTTGTATGTCTCTGCAAGCCAAAGACTATGCTTAATGGTACGGTGCCATGACTCCAAATTAGCTGGACATTTTGGGTTTGTGAAAACTTTACACCTGATTAAAAGACAATTTTGGTGGCCATCACTAAAAAAGGACATAGAAAGCTATGTAGCTAGCTTCCCCATTTGTGCAGCAGCAAAAAGATGCCGGGGAAATCCCCAGGTCTATTGCAGAAGATAGCTAAACCTTCAGTGCCTTGGAGAGAGATCGCTATGGATTTCATTGTGGAATTGCCAAACAGTGAGGGAAATACTGTTATTTGGGTTGTAACAGACCTATTTTCAAAATAGGCACATTTTATACCCTGCCAAAAGATCCCAACTGCTAAAGGTTAACCCAAATTATTCCTAATACACATTTACCGACTTCATGGTGCTCCACAAAGGATCATCTCTGACAGAGGGGCTCAATTCACCTCCAACTTTTGGAGGGCGTTTTTGGGTTTACTTGGTACTGGCCAGGGATTGAGCACATCCTTTCATCCTTGTACTAATGGTAATTATGACATTTAAGATGTTTCATTAATTTTCAACAGGATAACTGGACCGAACTTTTGCCTTTTGCTGAAGTTGCGTTTAATAATGCTGTACATTCAAGCACTGAATGTACAGCATTATTGAACAGCAGTACAAGCACTGAATGTATCAATACACTGAATGTATTGTACAGCAGTACAAGCACAAGAATGTACAGCAGTACAAGCACTGGTTTTAGTAAACTAACATGAAACACAGGGTGGATTCGTCTCAAGGTTTTAGGTAGCTCCAATTCGACTGTGACTGCATTAATAAGTCTAGTGATGGGAAAAGGGCCCACATACTTAGGGCCAAGCTTTTCGATTTTTGAGAGGTCTGCAAATATTTGGTGGAAAGGTAAACCCTATCACCCACTTCATACACGTGTGCCGAACATCATTTTTTGTCAGCTTGAGATTTATGTGCTTGGTGGGCCTCATCTAACACTTTTCTAGTTACTGCCCAAGTACTTCTAAGTTGTTCGATCCACTCAATCAAGGAAGGATTCTGTGGGTCATCCTGAGGAAGCTCGGGGATAGGAACAAAGTCTTGGCCCGATGCTACCTTAAATGGAGTGAACCTGGTGCTACTATGGATGGAGTTATTATATACCACCTCTGCAAATGGTAGTAAGTCCACCCAGTCATCTTGTTGGTAATTTATGTAGCATCTTAGGTACTGTTCTAGCACGCCATTGGTTCTCTCGCAAGCCCCATTTGTCTGGGGGTGGCGGGCGGAGCTTAAACCCTGGGCGGAGCCTATCAACTTTAAAAACTCCTTCCAGAATTTGGAAGTAAATTGTACACCTCTGTCTGAAATTATACATTTTGGAGCTCCATGCAATCGGTAAACATGTCGAATGAACAATTTGGCAAGGGTTTTTGCTGAAGGGATTTTAGCACAAGGGATGAAATGCGCTTGTTTGGAAAATAAGTCCGTCACTACCCAAATGACTGTGCACCCCTCACTCTCTGGTAAGTCAACAATAAAATCCATGGATATTTCCTTCCAAGGGGCATTCAGTCTTGCCACACTTTGAAGCAAGCCAGGGGGCTTCCCTGGAGGTCTTTTAGTGAAGGCACACACCGGGCAGCTTGCTACGTATGCCTCTATGTCCTTTTTGAGTGCAGGCCACCAGAATTGTCTTTTGACGAGTTGCAAAGTTTAAACAAAACCAAAATGTCCCGCCACTTTGGCGTCATGGGCGTACTGCAATACTGTTGTTCTTAAGCTGGCAGGAACATACAATTTAGCCCCAACCCAGGGTAGTCCATCACAAAGGGTGCATTAATTCGAGTGGGTTTTAAACCACTCGTCCGTTTTCAGGGCTTCACGTAGTTTTTGAAGCAAATCGCCCGAGAGGGCCGGATCGGTCCTTGTTTGTGCCCTGGTAGTTACTGGCACTGCTAGTTGTGTCGAAGGGATGATAGGTCGCACCACCTCCTTCTTTGTGCTGTTGTATTGAGGCAGTCAGAAGAGTGCATCTGCCATGAAATTCTTCCCTCCAGGAAGATATCGCAGGGTGAAATTAAACCGGTTGAAGTGCTGGGCCCAACGAACTTGTTTTGGTGACAGTTTACGCAGTGTCTTCAACGCTTCTAAGTTTTTATGGTCAGTCCATACCTCGAATGGACGCTTCGCCCCTTCCAGAAATTGTCTCCATGTTAACAAAGCCCATCGCACTGCAAAAGCTTCCTTCTCCCATATGGCCCATCTCTTTTCGGTTTCTAACAATTTCCAGGATGTGTAAGCACAGGGTTGCAAATTCCCTTCGGCGTTCTTTTGCAGAAGTACTGCTCCCACGGCCACATCGCTAGCGTCTGCCTGTACTACGAAAGGTTCTTCCATGTTCGGGTGTTTGAGAACTGGTTCAGCAGCAAACAGTCGTTTCAACTTTTCAAATGCTGCTTGACACTCCATAGTCCATTCAAGAGGCTGAGAGGGCTTTGGTTTCAATTCGCCCTTTGTTTTTAGAAGGTTGGTTATGGGTAGTGTGATTTTGGCAAAAGAGGGGATAAATTGCTTATAAAAGTTAGCAAATCCCAGGAAACTCTGTAGTTCCTTGCGGGTGCGTGGCGCGGCCCATTCCATTACAGCCTTGACTTTTCCAGGATCCATCTCTATTCCCTCATGCGATATGCGATACCCAAGGTAGTCAATTTTGCTTTGGTGGAACTCGCACTTAGAAAGTTTGGGGCATCGCCAGACGCTTCTTTGTGAAGCGCCAGCCCCAGACTCCGTAGAATCGCAAGAACAGCGAAAATCAGCTGTCTTGCGGTTTGGAATCCTTCCCCCCAGGAAGAAGGGGGGAAGGAGAGCAGACGGGTGGGGTAGAGCTCCCTAAGAGCACCAGGTTTTGCCAATAATCTGGTGCTCGAAGATGAGAGCTCCCCGTGAAGCCTGTCAAAGCTCCGGACCTGGGATGCCTCTGACAGGGAACTTTTTCCCTGTCAGAACTAGATGCCGCGGCCACCCCATTAAACAACTTTAAACAAATACTTCTTGAACTAAGATGGCAGAGCACAAGTTGCACGAAGGAAACAGCAAGTATTTTTTTCTTTTTTTTTTAACTCCAAGGATTTACTTTCTTTAAAAGATTTCTCTTAAGTGGAAAGTGAAAGCAAGATGGCGTTTGAGTTTCAACGGGGCGTGAAGAAATGAAAGTTAAAAGTAACTATTGATAAGCCCCTGTTTGAAACGTAAAACTCCTTTTTGAAAAGTGGATGAAATAATAATAATAATTCAAGCAGCAATATAAATTAAAAAGTCTTTTTTTTTCCTTTTTTCTTCTTGAAATTCTTTTTTTTTCTTTCTTCTTTTTTCCCCCCGTCCTTCTGGAGAGGAGGGAAGAAGGGGGGCAAGATGGCTGGGCTTTTTGAAAACAAAGAAAGTAAAGGAGGGTTATTTAACCCTCAATGGTCTGACT
>WNWU01002492.1:0-10479 GCA_012654045.1 Ptyas mucosa | reverse complement strand
TTTAGTTAACATTTTCTTATCTACTCCCCATATAATTTTATCGAAGTTTCCATATTTCATTTCAATGCCGAATTTGTCCTTATCTTTTTGGTATCTCGAATTCATCTGCAAATAATTCCACCAATCTACCCTATAACCTTGTTCTTTAAGAGTCTCAAGTGGTTTAAGATTTCCATTTTCTTCTAAAATTTCTTTATATGTGCCAAATTTTGTAACTTCCGTTCTATTTGGGGTGGTCAAGGCCTCCATAATAGAAAGCCAATTCGGAACTTTGGTGTAGATCCTCTGTCTGATTTCTTGCCATAGTTGTATAAGGGTTTCTCTAATTTTATGTTTATGGAAATAGGATTTCTTCTTATTTTTCAAGTCCCAGAGGTGAGCGTGCCACCCTTCTTGTAGGTCATGGCCTTCAATTGTTAAAATTCTCTTATTCCGTAGAGTAATCCATTCTTTGATCCAGATTAGTTTTGCTGCTTTTTGGTAGGTTTCCCAATCCGGGAGTCCAAATCCGCCCATTTTTCTTTTCCCTTGTAGGATTTTGAGTGAAATTCTCGATTTCTTTCCTTCCCAAATAAAATTCCTAACGTGTTATTTCAAATCTTGGAAGAATTTTCTATCTAATTTTAAAGGGACATTTTGAAATAGAAATAAAATTTTTGGTAAAGTATTCATTTTAATTGCCGCTATTTTCCCTATCAAAGACAATTTTAGTTTTCCCCATCTCCTTAGTTCCTCCTGTATTTTATTCAGCAGTGGAACATAATTATCATCTTTTAACAATGAGTACCTCGCTGTGATCCAAATTCCTAGATACTTGACTTTTTTAACTATTTGGAGGCCTAATAGATTTTCCAATTCTTTTTTTTGTACTTCCGTCATGTTTTTGGTTATTATTTTTGTTTTTTCCTTATTCAATTTAAGGCCAGCCACTTGGCCGTAGTTTTGTATTTCTTGCAAGGCTTTTGGTCCTGATTCTAGCGGGTCTTCTATAATAAGAGCTACATCATCCGCGAAGGCTTGTATTTTATAGATTTCCTTTCTAACCCTGAGCCCTTTAATTTCTTTGTTCGCTCTGATCTTTCTCAATAGTACTTCCAACGCCAGGATATATAGTAAGGGGGAAAGGGGGCATCCTTGCCTTACTCCTCTGTGGATCTGGAATGTCTGGGTCTTATCCCCGTTCATTAATATATTTGCTCTCTGCTTATGATAGATGTTCTGTATCATCTTTCTGAAGTTTGCCCCGAATCCCATTAAGTTGACTTGGTTTATCATAAAGCTCCAATTTAGGTTGTCGAAAGCCTTTTGGGCATCGACAAACACTAATGCTAGCTGTTTCTCAGGGTGTTGCTCGTAATATTCTATAGTGTTTAGTATTATTCTCAGGTTATCTCTGATTTGCCTCCCCGGGAGAAATCCATTTTGGTCGCTATGAATCCAGGGGTTTAGTATTTTTTTGACTCTCTCTGCTATAACACTCATGAACAATTTGTAATCCGAGTTCAGAAGGGAGATAGGTCTATAGTTTGTTATTTTTTTGGGGTCGGTTCCTTCTTTCCAGATAAGTGTTAGAAATGCTTCCCTCCAGGTGTCCGGGATTTTAGTGCCAATCAAAGTCTCATTGAATAGTTCTAGTAACTCTAAATTTAATGTTTCTTCCAATTTTACGTAAAATTCTCCTGGTAGTCCATCTGGGCCTGGGGATTTATTTTTTTTAATTTTAGAGAGAGCTGTTTTTAGTTCTTCTACTGTAATTTTTCTATTCAGCATCTCTTTTTCTTCTTCTGTAATTTGGGGTAAGTCAGCGTCTATCAGGTATTATTCTATTTTATTTGGTTCGGTCTTTTCATCTTTATATAGGTTCTCATAGAATTCCCTCACCCTTTCTTGCTTATCCTCTTCCTTTGTTAATATATTACCTTTAGAATCTTCTAGTACTAATATCTGATTTTTTTCTTTTTCTTTTTTTAATTTATAAGCAAGCCACCTTCCTGACTTGTTAGCATTTTCAAAACAATAATGTTTGGATCTTTTTATTTTTTGCGCCATCTCCTCTTGATCTAATATATTTATTCTGTGCCTTGTCATCAACCATTTTCGTTTGGTCGCCTCATCTCCCGGGCTTTGTTGTAATTCCTTTTCAATTTCTGTTAAAGTTTTAGTAAGACCCTCTCTCACCTTCCTTTCTTCTTTGTTTCTAAAAGCTGTGTATGAGATAACTAGCCCCCTCACATAGGCTTTCATAGTGTCCCAAATAATTTCTTTGGCCGTATCTTGTTTCTTGTTTTCTATAAAAAATTGTTTGATTTCTTTGTTTAGTTTTGCTAAAAACTCTTTATCATTTAACAAATTTGTCCTTAGGGTCCATCTCGATTGTTTTCTCTTATTAGTATGATACCAATTAATTTCCAAATGTTTGTGATCTGCCCAAGTATTTGTACATATATCAACTTTTTTTATTTCCAATCCTAGCTTCCTAGTGGTCCAAATCATGTCTATTCTGGACCAAGAGTTCTGCGGAATCGAATAATATGTATATTGTTTTTCATTGGGATGTAATGTACGCCACATGTCTATTAGATTTATTTCCTCTATTAAATCAAAAAAACTTTTAGGTAGGGGGGATCTTTTGTTTTTCCTAGTTTTTGCGCTTTTATAGTCTTTGTTCGGATCTATAATTCCATTCATGTCTCCTAATAAACAAATTTCATTTTGTGGCCATTTTGCGAGCTGTTCGTGTAATTTTTCAAAGAATTTCCCTTGTTTTTTGTTTGGGGCATATATCTCTACTAACAGCATTTTAGACATACCTCTTATTATTTCAACTATAAGAATTCTCCCTTTTTCATCTTTGTATTTGCATTCCGCCTCTATCCCTTTCTTTACGTAAATAACTACTCCCCTTTTCTTTTTTACGGCTAACGACACAAATACTTTACCAAATTTGGGATAATCTAAACGAAATGCTTCATCTTTTTTTATATGGACTTCCTGTAAACAGATTATATCGGGATTTTGTTTCGCTAATTTTGTCAATATTAGTTTCCCCTTTTTGGGTTCATTTAGGCCGTTTACGTTTAACGATAGAATTTTCATATTGTTCATTCCCGTCGTTGGTATCTAGTTCTTAGTTTTTGTTTGCCTTTAAGGTTACTGCCCTTACTGGTCTTATTTTCTTCCCCTTTTCTTCTATATCTTCTTTTTTCTTTTCGTCTTCTATGTCTTCCCTTGTGCTCTGTTCTTGGGGTGTATCTTCCTCTGTATTTGTCGCTTCTATATCCTCCTTGCTAATTTGTTCCTCTTCACCTCCTCTTAGCTGATCAAGAAATTCTTGGGCCATACTTATACTATCAATTTTGATTTTTCTCCCCATCCATGATATTAGCATTCCTTCCGGCAAAAGCCAGCGGAATGTTATATTTCTCTTATTTAACTGAGACGTCAAAAATCTGTAATTTGTCCTCCTTTCCCTCACTCTTCTTGGAATCTGTTTGAGGACATTTATCTCTTTTCCTTCGTAGATAATTTGTTCTTCCCTTGCTATATTATAAAGAATGTCTCTCACCCGTTTCCTTGCGAATCGCACGTGGACCTCTCTTGGTAGCCTATTTCTTCTCACATAATTGGTCTGTACTCTGTAAACCTCATCGATTACTTTGATTATTTCTTGTTTTTCCTGTTGGAGGGTTTCCGCGATCAGTTCAGCCATCTTATCTGCCAAGTTCTCTTCTTTTTCTTCCACGATATTCTGGAACCGAAGATAGAACGCAGCCCTATCCATCTCGAGTTGGATCAAGGAGTCCTCCGTTTCTTTATTCTGTGCCGAAAGGGTTTGATCTACTATATCCAATTTTTTCTCATTCTTTTCAATCCTTTGTTCTACTTTTTGTATTCTATTTTCGTTTTTAGCGATGGAGGTTTGAATCTCATTCATTTTCGTGTCCAGTGCGTGAATATCTGATTTTAGTTCCGAGTGGCTGTTTAATAGCTTTTCCTGCATTGCTAGCATGGTCTCCTGGATTGATAGCAGAGAGGACTGCACTGTTTGCAAAGTTGGAGTGGTTGGGGGTTTATCTACTTTTTGAAGACCTTCTAATGATTTCTGCATTGCCGGGGACGCCATTGACAGTGTTGGGTTGGATGGGAACTTTTTCCCTGTTTTTGCTATTGTGGAGGTCAAGCTTGCCATTTCTTTTAAGATCAACTTTTGTTTCCTTAGTATTCTCTCAATATTCCTCCAGATAACCATCCAATAGCACTTGCCACAGTATATTCAAGGGCTCTTCCTTAGGTCTTGTCTTTAATCTCTTTTAGTTTGTTTTCCTCTAAATTTTGTTCAGAAATAGATGATCGAGCTATTAGATATTTTGTCCAGATAGCTAAGCAGATTTTTTATAATCAATATGATTTCGATGCTATTTAGTATCTAGTATAAAGTTCCTGAATATATGTATTAATTATAATCAATTAGTTTTCTAAATAACTACAGTACCTTAAACAATTTAACTTCTTAAGTAGCTCTTAATTCGTTCTTAGTTAATTTCTAACTTGATTCCAGATGGGCTAATCTTCTATTAAGTCAAAACAATCAAAGCAATTAATTATTATTAACGTAAATAGATAAATAAGTAAGAAATATCAAACAGCTATAATTCTGCTATAAGTTAGATAAGAGAGAGAATGGTAAAAGTATAGTAATAAGATAGTGAGTAATAATATATAATAGATATAATATATATACTAATATAAATTGCTAAATAGGATAGATATATGGTAGATAATAGATAATAGGTTAATATATATACAAATATAATAATATAATAATATAATAGTATGATTTGATATAATTTTCAAGAGAGAGTCTCATTTACTAGGGTAGTTTGGCAGGGAGTAGATGGCAATTTACTGGTTAATGTCTTCTTTGGTGTTTCTCCGTGCTAGTCTGTCCCTGGAACAATGAGTCAGCAATTCCCGTTCTCTTCAAGAAGAGAAAAAAAAAGGAGAGAGGCTCTGTAATGGCTGCACATCCGATCTCTAGATTTGTCCAAAGAAGCTCTTAATCCTCTGTCTACTCCACTTCAAATCGCTTTCTTTCTAGTGCTCTCAACCTCAAAATCTCCGTTTCTCTCATCTTTATTCCATTTGCATGTATCTCTCCGTCCCCTCGTCTCGTACTTCTCCTTCACCGGCTCGTCGGCTGCTCCGCTCCCCAATCGGCTCTTTATTTCAGGACGCCGCCTTTCTCTCCTCCGAGCACCTCTCCTCCGACTCCTCCGGCACCTTCAGTTGACAGCGATTTTACAGTAATAAGGGGAAAGGTATTCTACGTGCTAGCACTGCAATCTCCGATCTCCGTCACTTCCTCTCTCGTTGTCGGCTACCGCGGCTTCAGGTCGGCCATTAACTGGCTGACTCGCTTGTGTTGGGTCGACAGAGCCGCCCGGTTGTTGCGCTCAGCGTTGTGATCCGCTTTCACGCTCCTCCGGCTCGCCCTCTCGTCCGCGGGGCTCTCCAGGCTCCACGCCCCCAAAAGGATCCCCAAAACACAGCGTTTAAAGGAGTTGGGGAGCAGCTGTCACTCTCCCAACGCCATGACACCGCGGATCGCCAACTGGAAGTCCTAACGATATCTAGAATTTTGCAAACTCTTTTTTTTCCTATTTTTTTTCTTTTCTTTTTTCTTTTTTTCTTTTTTTTCTTTTTCTTCTGTCTTTTTAACTTTGAAAATTCAATAAAGTATTTTTAAATAAATAAATAAATAAATAAATAAATAAATATATGCCGCCCTTCTCCGAAGACTCAGGGCGGCTTACAATGCATTAAGCAATAGCCTTCATACTTTTTGTATATTTATACAAAGTCAGCTTATTGCCCCCACAATCTGGGTCCTCATTTTACCCACCTTAGAAAGGATGGAAGGCTGAGTCAACCTTGAGCCTGGTGAGATTAGAACTCGCAGTAATTGCAGGCAGCTGGATGTTAAATGCTGCCTTAATAGGAGGCATTAGCCTGCTACGCCACTCAGGCTCCTCTATTAAAAATAAAAATAAATTTAAGTTAAAAATAACTTAAGGACAGTTATAAATGTAATCGAATACTACGAAAGACACCCCGAAAAACAGGTAGCCTTAATATTTCTGGATGCACAGAAGGCATTTGACCGAGTTAATTGGAATTTTATGACTCATCAAATTAAAAATATGAAATTTGGGGAGAAATTTGGAGAACTAATTTCATCAATTTATACTAAACAAAAAGCAAGAATATTAATTAATGGAGAAGCAACAAACTTTTTTGAAATAGGTAGGGGAGTAAGGCAAGAGTGCCCTCTCTTGCCACTATTATTTATATTAACTTTAGAAAATCTGCTCCGAAGAATTAGAGCAAATGGAGATGTAAGGGGCCTTAAAATAAAAGGAGAAGAATACAAGGTCCAAGCCTTTATGGACGACCTTGTGTTCTTCCTAGAAGATCCACTATTAACAGAACCCAAATTGATGAAGGAAATTGAAAAATTTGGAAAAGTTGCAGGTCTGAAAATAAATAAGGACAAGACTAAAATATTAACCAAAAAGTTAACAACAAAACAGATAGAAGAATTAGAGAAACAATCTGGCCTAAAAGTAGTTAAGAAAATAAAATACTTAGGAATAAACTTGACAAACAAAAATATCGATATAAAGAAAAACAATTATGATGGATTGATACACCAAATGGAAAAAGATTTAGAAAGATGGGGAAATCTAAATATTTCATTTTTAGGAAGGATAGCGGCTTTGAAAATGAATATCTTGCCGAGGCTCCTCTACCTATTCCAAACTATACCAGTGAAATTGGAGAAAATGTTCTTTACTAATCTAAATAAAATAACGTCTAAATTTCTATGGTAGGGTAAAAAACCTAGGATAAGCCTGAACACGTTACAGGACGATAAACTCAGAGGAGGTTTTGGCTCCCTGGCCTGGGAGAAATACTATAGAGCAGCATGCTTGATATGGATAAAAGAGTGGGTGAACCTGGACAATCGATGGCTATTAAAACTGGAAGGGCATGACTTAATGATGGGGTGGCATGCCTTCCTGTGGAATACTAAGAACAAAACATACCAACACTTTAATAACCATATAATTTGGAGAGCTTTAATCGACATTTGGTTGGAAATAAATAAAAAATGTTATATGAAGGTTCCCGGATGGTTTTCCACAGTGGAGGCAGCTATGCACCCCAACACTATATCTCCCCACGGAATAATAAGGTATAGGGACCTTTTAGATTCAAACGGATTATTAAAAACCCGCCAGGAGCGTAGAGATGTGGGAATAGAATTGGATTGGTGGCCCTACCTTCAAGCTTAAAATAGATATAGGAAAGATAGGGAAGAAGGAGGAATTGATGTGAGACCCAACAGGCTGGATAAACTGCTGGAAGGGAAAGAAGGGAAACTATTATCTAAAATATATAAATACTTATTAGAAATTGACCTAAGTGGGAATATAATCAAAGGACAAATGATTGCCTGGACTAGAAATATAGGTAAAAATATCCAACTAGAAGAGTGGGAAAGGATTTGGGAAAATAACATCAAAATAACAAAATCAGTAACATACAAGGAAAATCAATATAAGATGCAGTATAGGTGGCACCTTGCCCTCTTGAGGCTAGCACAAATGTACCCCAATTTGGATCCGAAATGTTGGAAATGTAAACAGGCCCGAGGAACCTTTTATCATGTATGGTGGTTATGCCCCAAAATCAAGGCATACTGGGGGAAAAATTAAAAGTTGGATATCACAAATTACAGGAGAAGAATTAGAATTAGACCCAGAGGTCTTCTTACTAGGAATGTATAAACCAAATATTAGAAAGGAAACGATATATTTGATACATCATATAATTACGGCAGCCAGAATAGCAATCGCTCAAGTCTGGAAGACAGATTATATGCCAACTGACCAACAGATAATACAAAAAATATACGCATGTGCGAAATCAGATCAATTAACACTGAAATTAAAAGATAAGGAAAGCTCAAAATATTTCAAGGTATGGGATAAGTGGTATAATTGGACTAAGCGAAAAGAAAGTGGATAAGGAAATATTTAGTACAATTTCAATGGGCATTGAAACCTACTTTCTTTTTTTTTCTTCTTTAACAGTGAGTTCTAAATCTAGAAATGACAAGTTCTAGTATATTTCCATGCCTGATTTATATAAATACCAATAATGACTTCACCATCAGATAGATGAACGTGGGATTAGGTTAGAATATATAAGGTATAGAAAAGAAAAATATATATAGAAAGGTAATAGAATAGAATAGAAATGAATAGTTAAATATAAGACATGTTTTATGTATATGAATATTTTATTATGGTTTTAATTGTTTTTAATGAAAGTTTTGAAAATTTAATAAAGTTTGTACAAAAAAAAAGAATACTACGAAATGCATCCAGAAAAACAAATGGCATTAATTTTTTTAGACACTCAGAAAGCCTTATATAATGTAAGCTGGCAATTTATGACACATCAACTAAATTGTATGGATTTTGGAGAAAAAATTATAAATGTAATTAACACGATATACTATAAACAAACAACCAAAGTAATTATAAATGGGGACTATACAGAGAATTTCAATATAAAGAAAGGAACAAGACAAGGTTGTCCGCTATGACCTTTACTATTTATACTGACTTTGGAAGTCTTGAACAGGAATATTAGACAAGATCCAGAAATTAAAGGAATGAAGATAAGATCGTAAAGATATAGATTACAAGCATTTGCAGACAATTTGGCATTTATTGTAGAAGAACCATTGGAGATAATTCCTAAACTATTAAAAAAGATAGAGGAGTTTGGAGAGGTAGCAGGATTGAAAATAAATAGAGAAAAAACTAAAGTTATAGTCAAAAACCTTACACAAAAACAAAAAGAACAATTGGCAGAAAAAGTGGACTTGCAAACAGTTAAGAAAGTTAAATACTTGAGAATATACCAGGGGTGAAATCCAGCAGATTCTGACAGGTTCTGGAGAACAGGTAGCAGAAATGTTGAGTAGTTCGGAGAACCAGCAAATACCACCTCTGGCTGGCGCCAGAGTGGGGTGGGAATGGAGATTTTGCAGTATCCTTCTCCTGCCATGCCCACCAAGCCACGCCCACAGAACTGGTAGTAAAAAAAATTGGATTTTACCACTGGAATATACCTAACAGCAAGATGTGCAACAATAAAAGAAGACAACTATATAAAATTATTCAAGCAAACAAAATTAGATTTGGAAAAATGGAAAAATCTACATCTATCAATGTTGGGAAGGATTGCTACTGTAAAAATGAATATTTTACCAAAATTGCTCTTCCTGTTCCAAACAGCCCCTATAAAAATTAAAAAGAAATTCTTTGATGACTTGAATAAACTGATCCTGAAATTTATCTGGCAAGAAAAAAAAGCGAGAATTAAATTGAAAATATTACACGAATCTAAAGAGAATGGAGGATTTGGATTACCAGACTGGCTTTTATATTACCAAGCATGTGTGATAACATGGCCAAAAGAATGGATAACCCTTAGGCACAAGAGACTGTTATATTTAGAAGGACATGATTTACAAGTGGGATGGCACACCTTCTTATGGTATGAGAAGAATAAAATTCACAGATACTTTCAAAATCACTATATAACAAACTCACTATTTTCTGTATGGGAAAAAATAAAAACTAAAATTTAAATCCCAGAATGGCTCTCAATGATGGAAGCTTTTATATACCCAAACCTGGTGAAGTTTGAAAAAATTGTGACATATAAAGAAATAAAGGGAAATTAAAATCTAAGCAAGAGCTTGAAGATCAGGGCATTATATTATCATGGTGGCCTCAATTGCAAATACAATCTAGATACAATAAAGACATTAAAAAAGTATGGCTTTTATAAAGGACAAACAGTCTTTCATCAGATATTGTTGAATTCTGATGAAAAATTAATTAAGAAAATATATAATTTTTTTACTAAACTTGAAGATGGAGGATGAACAAGTAAAAGACACAATGACACAGTAGGTAAAAACTTTGGTTGTAATATAGAACTAGAGAAGTGGCAAAACCTATGGGAAAATGTCAGGGTAAATGCCTAACCTCACTGTGATCACCAACCCAGAGTCGTGTAAGGGTTAACCCACCTACCACATATCCCATCATTCCCCTGGTCACTCCTTACCTTCTGGCTCCTCCTCCTGTGTATAAAATGCTTCCCCCACGTGGAGACCAGTGAGTTCCAGATGTGTACCTGCAAGGGAAGGTCAAGAAGTCAGTAGCTGAAATGCTGAAAGGGCCTAAATCTAATGCAGGCCTGAAATAAAAGAATATTACATTAAATTACTTTGTACCTTGAATTATTGGGTTAGATCCATCCTTTCACAATATGGTAGCAGAGAATGTGTCGAGCCGTGAACAGGCTCGCCATCACTTATGGGGGGGGACGGAG
>WNWU01002484.1:0-10853 GCA_012654045.1 Ptyas mucosa | reverse complement strand
CTGGGTCAGCAAGATAAAAATACATTCTTGCTAATACAGCAATTAATCTAGCTGACAAAGATGAACCATTTATAGTTTCAGGCCTAGCATTAAGAACATTGGTTTGAACCAAGAATTTACCTATATCAGAACTATGGTGCCGGAGAAGACTTCTGCGAGTCCCTTGGACTGCAAGGCGGTCAAACCGGTCAGTCCTAGAGGAGATCAACCCTGATTGCTCTTTCGAAAGCCAGGTCCTGAAGATGAAACTCAAATACTTTGGCCACCTAATGAGAACGAAGAACTCACTGGAGAAGAGCCTAATGCTGGAAAAGATTGAGGGCAAAAGAAGACGGGGATGACAGAGAATGAGGGGGCTGGATGGAGTCACTGAAGCAGTAGGCGTGAGCTTAAATGGACTCCAGAGGATGGTAGAGGACAGGAAAGCCTGGAGGAACGTCCATTGGGTCGCGATGGGTCAGACATGACTTCGCAACTAACAGCAAAGATGGTGGTATCTTTGCTTTGACTAAGACTGCATTATATACCTCTAATAATGGTTGACCCAAGGTGTCTTGTAGTTCTTTATATATTTCTGCCGGCAACCCATCTGGGCCAGGTGTTTTGTTATTTTTTTGTTTTTTAATCGCCTCTGCTAGTTCTGTCATTGTTATCCTCTCATTCAACATAGATTCTGTTGCTTCTGGAACCTTAGGCAAGTTAGATTTTTCCAGCTATTGTAATATTTTTTCTTCTGAGTGTTGTTTATCGTCACCATATAGTTTCCTATAAAAGTCCTTAATGATATTCTTTTTTTCCTCAATTTGGTAACATAAGAGTCCATCTTTGTCTTGCAATTTACTTATCCATTTTTTTCCTTTTTTCCTTTTTTTTTCTTTTTTAAAAAATTATTTTTATTCAACATTTACATCTTTAAAATCTTAGTTACACTTTTACAGCTTTCCAATACTGGCATCTTTAGTAATATCCATTTTATCCTTCGGCCAATTGTATACATATGCATTTTGTTTGTTACATACTTATTCATATAATCGCTACATTATATACATACCTACTACACATTAAATATTGCATTTTCCACTATAATATCTTCTCTTAACAGTCACTATACATTGATTTTAGATTTCTTTTCCAGCCAATTATACCACCTGTTCCATGTTTCGTAATAAATCATTTCCTCTCTGTCTTTGAGTTCCATCGTTAACTTATCTGATTCTGTACACTCTAGCACCTTTTTTATAATTGTGTTTGATGGAGCATGTTGTTGTTTCCAATTTTGGGCAAATGAAATTCTGGCGGCGGTGATTATGTGGAGCATGAGGTATTGAATATCTTTACTCATTTTTTTCTTTTATAATCCCCAAAAGAAATAGTTCTGGTTTCATGTCAATTTTTTGCTCAGTGATTTCCTCCAACCACTTTTTAATTTTTAACCAGTAGTCTCTGGCTTTGGGACATGTCCACCACAGGTGGTAGTATGTCCCTTGTTGATGGTTACATTTCCAACAGTGCGGTGGGTTGTTTGGAAACATCTTAGCCAATGTCGCCAGGGGTAAATGCCACCTATAAAACATTTTATAGATGTTCTCTTTATAGGCGGCCGACAACGTCATTTTATAATTTGTTCCCCATACTTTTTCTCAATGCTCTAATTCTATATGATAACCAAAATTTTTCACCCAAATTATCATTGTTTCTTTCACCGTTTCCTCCTCCATTTTAAATTTGAGAAGAAAATTATACGTTTTGGTAATTATTTTCTCATTAGTCCCTGTTAATATTTTATCCATTTCTTGTTCATTTTGGAATCCATATAGTTCTAAATCTTTTTTGTATCTTGTTTGGATCTGTAGATAAGGCCACCAATCTATTTTAATTCCTTGTTCTAATAATTTTTGTTTAGATTTCAAATTCCCTTGTCCGTCTAACAACTCTTTATAGGTTACTATTTTGTTTAAGTCAATTAAACTGGGGTAAACCAAGGCTTCCATCATTGATACCCATCTGGGAACTTTTGTATAAAAATTCCTTTTAATTTTAAACCAGATTTCTAACAGGGCTTCTCTCACCTGATGTCTCTGGAAGTACTTGTGGGCTTTGTTCTTTCCCTCCCAGATAAAGGCGTGCCAACCCCTCTGTAAATCATGTCCCTCAATCGTTAGTATTCTTCCATTTTTTAAATTTATCCACTCTTTGAGCCATGATATTACTGCCGCCTGATAGTAGAGTTCCCAATTCGGGAGGCCAAAGCCACCTTTAATTCTAGAATCTTGTAGAAGTTTTAGTTTAATTCTGGGCTTTTCCCCCAACCATATAAATGTAAGAATTATTTTATTCAGTTTTCCAAAAAAGCTTTTCCCTAATTTTATGGGTACCGTTTGAAATAAATATAGGGTTTTTGGTAGGATGTTCATCTTTATAGTAGCAATTCTTCCAATCAATTATATTTGTAATTTCACCCAACTCTCTAAGTCTTTTTGAATTTGTTGCAATAATTTTAAGTAATTATCTGGAGGAGGGGGCGTGGCCAACATCCTGGCGATATGGTGGACTTCGGGGCTCCGAAGAAGCGCCGATATCCCAGCTGATCTAGGGGGTCCAAAGGGATCATAGTCTTGTAGGGACTGTGAAGAACGGAGGCACGGGCTGGCATGAACAGGGAAGTCGCAAGTTCCCTGAAGCACCAGAAAATAGCCTCCGACCTGGCAGCTGGGAAGACAGCCATCAGGAGCTGTCACAAACCGGGGCGGCCACACAAGAGAAAGAGAAGAAGAAAGCGAAGTGAATCATCTGGGTGAGAACTGTGGTCTTGGAAACAAGATTCCTTTTTTAACTTACTCCCTGACTTTAAAAAACTTTATAACGGAAACGGCAAAAGAGGGGAGGGAGAGGAATAAGGCTAACTCCCCACTTCTAGTAACAGCAGCAAAAAAGCGGATGCCATTAATGAAAACAAAATTGGCAAAACTGGGAAATTGTTTTAAAAACTAGAAAGCAGATTGGGCAAAGTGGCTTCTTAGTAAAATGAATGACTTTTTGAGGATTTGAGATTGTTTTTTATTCTGGAAGAAGAAAACGGGATTGAATATAATTTAAAGATTATTGGGAGTAAACTGCAGTGCCATCTAGTGGTGATTGAGAAAATTAAACAACAATTTGAAGAAAGGAGAAGATAAGAGTGGAAAGACCTTGGACAATGTTTTGAAAGCTGGCAAGAGAACTTTGATAAGAAAGAGGCTTTTGATTTTGTAGCAGGGGCTACAAAATAGTTTTTGTAAGCTACTAAAGATTGAATTGTCTGTTTTTTGCCAGGTGGATATATAAATTTTGGAACAGTAGATTTTTGGATATTTTCCCCCCCCTTGTTCTTTCTTTCTTTTTTTTTTCTTTTTATCTAGCCTCTCTCTTGTTGGATTGAAACTTTTGGTGATTTGTATTTTTAGTTTATTGGAAAATTAGCTATTCTTGCCTCTTCTCTCTGGTCTGATTTTTTCATTTTCTTTTTGGGTGACTATTTTTATTTTTTATTGTTATTTTTCATTGCTTTTTTTTGGATCCCTTTTTCTTGGTATATTTGGGCTTTTAAATTAAATTTTTAAATTTTTATTATTAAATATTGGCTTTGGTTTTTCTTTTCAACTGAGATTTTGCACTTTTTTTCCCCTTCTGATATTGTGTAAACTTATGTGGATTAGGGTAACAAGAACCCGAAGAGTTTGATTTTGATTTTGGATTCTAAAACTCAATTATTTGGATTACACATTGGGGGGTTTGAACAGAAGAAACAAGATGAAGAAAACAACACAATATCTATCATCACCATCAATATCAACAGCATCTGGCTCTACGGGGCAAAAGACAGCAGAAACTACAACACAGCAAGAAAAGACCAATGCAGAATTAAAAAATATGTTACAGACTATATATGAAGATCTTAAGGCAAGAATAGGCAAGATAGATGGGAGAATAGAAAAAATGGATGGAGAATTAAAAGAAGTTAAAGAGATGATAGGGAAAAATGAACAACGATTGCAGCAAGTGGAAGAAAAAGCAGAAGCGACGGAGAAAAAAGTGGAAGAGATGGATTATAGATTTACAATTACTGATAAGAATCAGGAAAGGACAATCATTGGAAATGGACAAAGCTGATTTTTATCTAAGATTTTAAAATGTTGAAGAAGAAAAAGGAGAGAATTTAGCAGAAAAAATCATGGAGATAGTGGAAGCAATGGAAGAGAGTAAAGAAAAGATATTAAGTGGGATTGATGAGATATACAGAGTGCACACAAGATATGCGATGAGAAACAACCTACTTAGAGAAATTCATGTGAGATTTACCAAGAAAACATTGAGAACAGAGATACTGTAGTTGATGAGAAATACGACCATAAGGCACAAAGGTAGAGAGATGGTGACTTTGAAACAAATTCCAAGAAGAGTCAGAGACCTGAGAAGAGAATATCAATTTCTTATGAAATGTTTGATCAAAAGAAGAGTGAATTTTAGATGGTTGGTACCAGAAGGAATATTGGTGAATTGGCAGGAACAAAGACACAGATTAGACACAATAGAGAAAGTAGAAAGATTTTACGAACAGTACATAGGATTTCAAGAGGAAGAGAGACTGAGTGAAGAAAGGGGATGGACGACAGGAGGAAAAAAAAGAACAATCAAAAGAGACAGCCAAAGAACAAGAAGGAAGAGCGATAAGAGAAGGAGCAAGAGCAAAAGAAGTTAAAGAGCAAAGGGAGATAAGAATGACTAGATCTACAAAACAAGTAAATAAATAAGAAATGGAAGAAGAAATTAAAATAATATCAATGAATATAAATGGACTAAATTCGGCAATAAAAAGAAGAATAATTAATAAATTAGAGAAGTTAAAACTAGAAATTATATGTTTACAAGAAGTTCATATTAGAAAACAACATAAACTTTTGGAGCAAACAAAATTGGGAACATTATATACAACATTGGCTTGTCAAAGCAAAAGAGGAGTAGCATTTTATATTAAAAAAATAATTCAGTCTAAACAAATATTTGAAGATGAGGAAGGAAGAATATTAATGGTAGAAATAGTAATGAACCACAAAAAAATATTATTAGTGGGGATATATGCTCCAAATGAAAACCAAGAGCAATTTTATGCAAAATTACACAGGAAAATACTAGAATATGAATATGAAGATATTTGTATAACAGGAGATTTCAATGCAATTGTTAATAATGAGTTAGACTATAAATCGACAAAAGTGAACAAAAAATTAAGAAAGACGCTCACTAAAGCATTCCATATAATGACAGAGGAATTAAGTTTACAAGATGCATGGAGAAAAAGAAATTTAAAGGAGAAGCAGTATACATTCTACTCAAATAGGCACATGTCGTGGTCAAGAATAGATATGATGTGGATGTCAACAGACTTAATATCTAAGATAGACAAGATTGATATAGAAGCAAATACATGGGCAGACCACAATCCAATAACGATGACATGGAAGGGGCAGAGAAAAAGAATGAGATGGACACTAAATCAAAATTTATTAAATGAAAAGGATTTTTTACAATATATGGAAAAAGAACTGACCTTTTTCTTTAAAGAAAACAGAAAAGAAGATACATCACTGCAAAACGTATGGGATACTAGTAGGGCATATATAAGAGGATTGGCAATGACATACATAGGAAAAGGGAACAAATATAATAGACAAACTCAAAAGAAGTTGGAGGAGGAGTATAAGAAATTAAAGAAAGATCTACAAAACAATCCACAGGACAAAAAAAATAAAAAATTGATGGACTTGCAAAAACAAATTGAATTTAATAGAAAATGAAGAACTGGCAAATAAAATAAAACCAACAAAGCAAAATTTCTTTGAAAACACGAATAAGCCAGGAAGATGGTTGGCATATAAAATGAAGAAGGAAAAAGAAAAGAAACTGATAAGCCAATTACTAGACTGAGATGGAAAGATATGTTATCAAAATGAGGAAAAGAAAAAAATAATTGAGAAATATTATAAAAGTTTATATCAACAAGAGAAGGTGCCAGAAGGGAAAATAGAACAATACCTAGAAAAAACGATGATTCCTAAAATTCCAGAAAAAATTAAAAAGGTATTAGAAGAAAGAATATCGATGATGGAATTAATGGAGGGAATTAAAAAAACAGAAGAATGGCAAAGCCTCAGGACCAGATGGATTACCAGCAAACTATATAAAAGGTTGCAAGATGTATTAAGTAATGGCTGTTTACCTAAAAGACAGATCAGAGATAATATATGAATCATATTGGATACATTGGAATATTATGAAGCACATTCAGAGAAACAAATGGCATTGTTATTTTTAGATGCACAGAAAGCATTTGATAATGTGAATTGGCAATTTATTTAATTTTTTAAAAGTCTTTTTTATTTTTTAGACAAACATTTAATACATCAGTCATTCCTTCCATGTGACATCTCAGTGTTGTCTCCAAAAATTCTTCTTTTTGTTGTTTCTTCTATCTTCATTCTCGCCCAATCCATTACAACAATTCATCACTAACACAATATTCTAATTAAAGCACTTTTTATACATAACTATTAATTTAGTTATTTGTATCTCTTTTCTAACCAATGGTAAAATTGATTCCATATCTTAAAGTATTCTGAATCTTCTCTTTCTTTAATCATCAAAGTCAATCTATTCATTTCTGCAGTCTAAAATTTTTTAAATTACTTCTCCTTCCAAAGGTATTTTCTCTGCTTTCCAATTTTGTGCATAAACAATCCTTGCAGCTGTTATTACATGTATAATCAAATAAATATTTTCTTTACTAATCTTTTCTGGGAGGATACCCAGTAGGAACAGCTCTGCTTTAAAATCAATATGTTGCTAGATAATTTCTTCCAGTCATATCTTAATTTTATTCCAATAGTTTTTAGCTTCTGAACATGTCCACCACATATTGTAATATGAACCTGGTAACTGGTGACATTTCCAACATTTAGCTGATTTATCTTTAAACATTTTTGCCAGTTTCTCAGGTGGCATGTGCCATCTATAAAACATTTTATATTGATTTTCCTTATATGCAGTGGACATTGTTAATTTATAATTCCTTTCCCATAATTGTTGCCATTTCTCTAGGTCAATTGAATATCCAAAATTCTTTGCCCAGGCTATCATTGTTTCCTTTACTTGCTGCTCCTCCAATTCAGTACCAAGTAAAAAATTATAGAATTTTTAAATTAATTTATCCTCTGTTCCTGCGAGTATCCTATCCAGCTCTGTCTTTTCTAAATAAAAACCATATAATTTAGCATCTTTTTCATATCTTGTTTGTATCTGCATGTATATATACCAATCTGTCTCAATCCCCTGTTCTTCCAGTTCTCGTTTCCCTTTCAATTCCCCCTTATCTGTTAATAAATCCTTGTATCTAACAATATTTGCAGAATTAAAAACATTTGGGTGTATTAAAGCTTCCATTGTTGATAACCATATTGGTATTTTCACATAATATTTGTCTCTAACCTTCTCCCATACCAATAACAGTGCATTCTTTATATAATGTCTATGAAAGTACGTATGTATCTTATTTCTACCATACCATAAAAATGCATGCCATCCCAGTTGTAAATCATGGCCTTCCAATGTTAATAGTTTTATATTTCTTAATTCAACCCATTCCTTCATCCAAGTCAATGCTGCTGCCTGGTAATATAATTCCAAATTCGGCAGTCCAAATCCACCACGTAATCTCGTGTCTTGAAGCATTTTTATGCTTATTCTTGCTTTTTTCCCTTGCCATATAAATTTTCTTATTATCTTGTTAAGATGTTGAAAATAAATCTTTTCAATTTTTATCGGTACTGTCTGGAATAGAAATAATAATCTTGGTAATATATTCATCTTTATTATTGCAATCCTTCCCATAAGTGATAATTGAAGATTCTTCCACTTCTCCAAATCTTTCTCAATTTGTTGTTTTAATCTATATTAATTGTTCTTTTACTGTTACACATCTTGAGGTTAAGTATACTCCTAAGTGTTTAACTCTTTTCACCACTTGTATGTCTAAATTCTCTTTTATCTCTCTTTTTTGTTTTTCTGTGATATTTTTCACCAAGATTTTTGTTTTATCTTCATTTATTTTTAGGCCAGACACCTTTCCATAACTCTCTATTTGTTCTAGTAATTTGGGACCTGTTATTTGTGGTTCCTCTATAATGAATACTAAATAATCTACAAAGGCTTGCAATTTATACTCTTCTTTTTTGATTTTCATCCCTTTTATCTCTTCATTTCGCCTAATATTTCTATTTAAAACTTCTAAGGTCAAAATAAAGAACAATGGTGATAGGGGACATCCTTGTCTAGTGCCCTTCGTGATGCTGACATTTTCTGTCATTTCTCCATTCATCATTATCTTAGTGGATTGTCTGTCATAAATTGTTTTTATAGTATTTATAAATCTCTCCCCAAAGTCCATTCTCTGCAATTGTTCTATCATAAATTGCCAGTTCACATTATCAAAGGCTTTTTGTGCATCTAAAAACATCGCCATTTGTTTTTCTGAGTATGTCTCATAATACTCCAAAGTATTCAAAATTATCCTCATGTTGTCTCTAATTTGCCTTTTAGGTAAAAATCCATTTTGATCCATATGAATATATTCATTTAATAGTTTTTTTAACCTATTCGCCATTATTGAAGCAAAGATCTTATAATCCATATTTAACAACGAAATTGGTCTATAATTTTTTATCAGTTGTAAGTCTGTGTCCTCTTTAGGTATAAGTGTTACATAGGCCTCCCTCCATGAGTCTGGCATTCTTGCCTTCATTAAAAGTTCATTAAATAATTCCAACATTACATTACTCATCCCTTCTTGTAATATTTTGTATAATTCAGCTAGTAAACCGTCCGGTCCTGGTGCTTTCCCACTTTTTTGTCTTTTTATTGCTTCTGTTAATTCCATCATTGTCATTTTTTCTTCTAACATTCCCTTATATTGTTCTGTTATTTTAGGCAAATCTGTTTTTTCCAAATATTTTATTATCTCTTCCTCCGGAATTTTCTCTTGAGAGTAAAGTTTTTCATAATATTTTTGAATTACTTTCTTCTTTTCTTCATTTCTATAATGTAATTTCCCTTCTTCATCTTGTAGGTGTTTTATAATTTTCTTCTCCTTCTCTTTTTTTAATTTATATGCTAACCACCTTCCTGGTTTGTTTGCATTTTCAAAAAAGTTCTGTTTAGATGCTCTTAGTTTATTTGCTAATGATTCCAGTTCATTTAAATTTATTTCATGTTTTTTCAGTTCCATCAACTTGATTTTTTTATTTTGAATATCTTTTTGGAATTCTTTCTCTAAATTCTTATAATCCTCTTCCAATCTTATCTGTTTTTGCCTTTTCTTTTTATTCTTTATTCCCAAATACGTTATTGCCAGACCTTTAATATAAGCTTTCATCGTATCCCATACATTCTGGAGTGATGTGTCCTCTTTTTTATTTATTTTAAAGGAAAATTCTAGTTCTTTTTCCATAAACTGCTGAAAGACCTTTTCATTTAATATTGTTGCATTCAAAGTCCATTGTGTCTTTTTCTTCTGTCCTTTCCATATTATTGTCATTGGGTTATGGTCCTCCTAAATATTTGAACCAATATTTACTTCTTGTATATTATCTGTAAATTCTGTTGACATCCATATCATATCTATCCTTGACCACGATAAATGTCTATTTGAATAGAAGGTATATTGGTTCTCTTTCAAATGTTTTTGTCTCCAAATATCTTTGTAAAAAAAGATTTTGGCAGTGTTCTTCTGGATTTTTTATTTGTCTTCACTGTTTGATAATCCAAGTCTACATCTATTACAGCATTGAATCACCCATTATAGATACATATTCATAATCCAGTTCTAAAATTTTCCTGTGTAATCTCCGATAAAATTCTTCTTGCTTTTCATTTGGGGCATATACTGCTATCAAAAGTATTTGTTTAAAGTTCATTTTTATTTCCACCATCAGAATCCTGCCTTCTTCATCTTCAAAAAGTAATTTAGGTTCTAATTTTTCTTTAACATACAACACCACTCCTCTTTTACTTTGTTGTATCAGTGATGTAAATAAAACTCCTAACTTTGGATATTGTAGTAATTTTAAATGTTGTTTTCTAATATGTATTTCTTGTAGACATATAATGTCCATCTTCAAGCTGTTTAATTTAGTCAATATTCTGTTTCTTTTTATCGCCACATTCAGTCCATTTACATTTAGTGATATTGCTTTAATTTCTTCTTCCATGTTTTACTTGTTACTAGTTTTTAACTTAATCGCCCTTGTCTCTCTTTGTTCCATTGGATCCTTGGATCTTGCCCCTTCTCTTAACGCTCTTTTTTCTTTTGCTTTTTCATCTTTGTCTTTCTCTTCATCTTTCTGGTTTGTCTCTCCTTCTGCTCCTAAATCTTCTTCTCCTGTGCACTGTTTGGTGAGGAATAAATTACCAAGAGAAGTACATGTAAGATTTACAAAGAAGGCAATGAAAACAGAGATATTACAAGCAGCAAGAATTACACCACTGAAACATAAAGATAAAGAACTTGTGGTATTAAGACAAATACCTAGAAGAGTTAGGGATCTGAGGAGAGAATATCAGTTCTTAACAAAATTTTTAATATCCAAAGGAGTGAGTTTCAGATGGCTAATACCTGAAGGAATCTTGATGACATGGCAAGAACAAAGACATAGACTTGATTCTATTGAAAAAGCAAAATTATTCTACCAACAATTTTGTGGACCATTAGAAGAGATGTTGTACTTACTGAACGTTCCTTCTCGGTGTGCTGCAGGTGAGTCCAA
>WNWU01002481.1:0-12263 GCA_012654045.1 Ptyas mucosa | reverse complement strand
AAGAGCTGTTCCCAGAAGAAGCTACATTCCTGCAAAAAGTTTATAATATCCAATCCCAAAAACCGCAAAATCTTTCTGGAGTTAAAAAAGGCAGAGGGATCAAAGTTAAGAAGAAAGTTCGCAAAAAGGAAAAGAAGAAAGCCTGGAGAAATGGAAAATAACCCTGCTTGACGAGATGATGGTCCTTAAAAAGTATTGTTTAAATGTTTAAAGATTTTGAATTTTTTTTGGGGGGGGGGAAAGCAGACAGCAGTTTAATGCCAGTTAACCAAGTGATGAACGATGAGGAGGCAATTTATAGCTGTATTGGAATATTTTGAGAAGAATAAACAGATCACTGCAATGCTGGTGTGTTGGGCTGTGAAATATGCCCTGACTTGAAGGATTTGGAATATTTTATTAAGGACTGTGATAAATCTGGATCTAACTGTAAATGTAGAAGTTTTATTGAATATACCAAACTGGAGCTTCTTGTTTGATGGTAATAAATATAAGGCAAAAGGACTATGGATCTAGAGCAATTGCGGCTGATTTGGTGGTTTCCCTAATACGTTTGATGAATCTACTAATTTAACTTTTGACTGGATTTGATGGATATTATTACAAATATAATTATAAAGTCACTCGGGGGTTTTTTTTTATAAAGAAGCAACTTTCTATTTAGGTGGGTAGACGTAAATGATGAAGATATTCTATACGCTGTTGGAAGATGTGAAGACAAGAAGATTAGCAACTGGTTTAATCTAGTATGATGAATTTAAATGTTTGATATAGTTACTAAATGATGTTTTATCTGTATTGATAAATTTATAAGAGGTTTGATTGTTATATTCTTTTTTTGACTAAAAAATTTATTATTATTGTTTTTTTTATTAAGTGTTTTAATTATAACAGGACCTTGATGGTTTAAAAATGGAGAACGGAAGACTTTATATAGTATTTTATTTTAAATTTGGGGGGGGGTTTCTGATTGAGGGTTTCTTTATTTTTCTTTGTTGTTGGGGGTTCTTTTTTTCTCTGTTTTAAATGAAAGAAGTTACAAAATATCTTGTTAGATCGTATAGACTTAATAATTTGCTAAGTATTAATCACTTATATTGAGTAATGATAGGTGTGATTACGTAATACTTAATTGTTTTATTAACTGCTGTAATTATAAATGGAGACATGGAGATTAATTCTGTTGAATTAGATGGAATAAGAAGAAAGAAGACTTGCTTTCCTTTTATCTACTTGTTTAATGATTAGGATTATGATAAGTGTGAAATGGAGTTTAACTTGGAGAATTTGAGCTGTATTTTATCTTGTAATTGTATCTGCTCTGGGAAGTCAGGGGGGGTGGTTGGGGAGGGGGGAGAAAATGTATGTAAAATTTTTAAAACTTTTTCAATTAAAAAAAAAAAGAAGAGTTGAGATTTAAAGAGCCCTGAAGCGCAGTGTAAGGAAGAGACGGCACAACGAGGAGGAGAAGCGGCAAAGAAACCCCTGACCTGCCAGCGTGACTCAGCGTAAGATCTGAAATATTAAAACTGTCTTGTGTGTCTGAAGAGAATTGAGTATAAGATTAGAGAATTAATTTGTCATTCTTAAATAACACGATAGCTGCACTGAAGGAAGCTTTATTGGGGCAAAGTAAACTGAATAAAGAGAAACAGACAAGAAAAATGCACCTTGGGACTGTGGCAGCTATCGTAGATCACTGAAAAATAAAAGTTCCTTTCTGCTAAGATGTTTAATTGCAGTAAGAAAATAAGGAGCAACTCTAGTAAACCACGACCAGACTTTGAATCTTGAAATTAGTGACTGGACTTGGAGAATACTACTATAGACTGGACTGGGTGATATTAAAATTAAATGTTTGTGATATAGATAAGGAATAATAATACAGTATTTAAGAATTATATATTTTTATAAATCTTCATCTGCTAACCTATAAATTTATATTTAATGTAATAGAATAATTAAAAAAAATTAAGAACATGAATTTGTTAACAATGAGTTAAGTATTGATTAGATTTCATTGCTCTTTTGTTCTCCTTCTTTGTTATTTTTCCTTCAAATTATTTCTTGATAAGTTATTTTCTAAGGAATTAATTGTTTTATTTAAAACTTGGATGATTTATCAATATTTTAATAGTTGTTGATTAATTAACTATTAAGACTATCTGATTGATTAAGATTATACTGTGATTTAAAAATATAGAAGTAATATTTACCTAATTAATATTTAGATATTTATATATATATTTATATCCATAAGCTTTTATATATTATATATCCAGAGCTTCAATTTTATGTTTGATGCATATTTACATTCTTGACATCTAAAAAAAGGGGGGGGGGGAGGGAAACTAAAAACGTTTAGAGTATATCAAAGACTACATAGAATAGACACAATAACAAATAAATTCTCTCATAATATATGGAATTAGAGTGAAATAGGTAGAAATACATGTGAAATAAACATAAGAATAGTGAATGCTGATTTGGAGAAGGATAGAGATCATTCTAGAAAAACAACAAACTCTTGCAAGAAATGACATCAACAATAACAACAACAGGGAAAACTGGAAAAAAAACAATCACAATACCAGGTGGATCGACGGCCTCCCCGATTGGTCAAAAAACCTTAGACACCATGTTCCCAGCAGAAAAACAAACCCCCACACTAACGATGCAGACCGTGCAGACCACCCTATCAGCTATACAGGAAACTATGTTAAAAATGCAGGAATGCATGGCAAAAAACTACGAACAGACCAGAAAGGATTTAGATGAGGTCAAGAATGCTGTTAAAGATGACATCCAGAAATTAGACAGAAAAGTAGACCTATTCCAAGAATTAATTTAAAAAAAAGAGCAACGGATAACGGCGATAGAAGGGGAAACGGTACAAGTAGAGGAGAAAATAGAAATGATAGACGGAAAAATGAATTCCCTTAATAAAGAGTTGGAATATACTGTGGCACGGCTCGAGATGGAAAAAGCAGATCTATATTGAGATACCAGAATATTAAAGAGGAAAGAGAGGAAGACCTGTTTGAAGTTATGGCAGAGATATTGGCAAATGCACTACAAGGGGATAAAGACGAAATGATTAAGGAATTTGAAGAGGTGTATCGTGTCCATACTAATTATGCTAGACAACACAAACTCCCCTGAGAAGTCCACGTATGATTTGTAAGGAAAAAAGTGAGGGACGAAGTATATAAAATAATAAAAGATGAACGAATATATTATAAACAGAAAGAAGTAATTATACTGAAACAAGTACCGAGGCGTATCAGAGAGTGGAGAAGAGAATATGGATTCCTCACAACAATATTAAATAAAAAATGAATTTTGTTTAGATGGATTATTCCGGAAGGGATGATAGTAACGTGGCAGGGGAAAAAGATAAAGGTAGACACCATGGAGAAAGCCCGAAATCTTTATGACCAAGTGATGGAGACGGAAAAAACAAATGGCAGAGAGAAGAATTGGAAGAGAGAAATAGATCCAGGCAAGCCACAGAACAGGAAGAAAGACCCTATGAGGGGAGAAACAACAGAAAAGAGACACAAGAAGGAAATGAAAAACTGGAAGACAAAGGAGTAACAACAAGAGCAATGAACGAAGCTAAGAAGGACAAGAGGTAACAGGAAACACATATTGACATGGAAACGAATGTAAAAATCCTCTCACTAAATGTTAACGGTCTTAACTCAACAATCAAAAGACACCAGATATTTAAGAAACTAATTAGATTAAAACTAGATATAATATGTATACAGGAAACAAACATTAGGAAGCAGGATGAAAAGTATTTGATATGCAAAAAATTAGGAAAGGAATATACATCATTGGCTGAGGAAAAGAAAAGTGGGGTAGCTGTGTACGTTAATGAGAAAGTAGAAAACAAATTTATATATGCTGACTCAGATGGGAGAATGCTGTTAATAGAAATAAATATTAAAAACAAAAAAGTATTGTTGGTAGTTTTGTATGCACCGAGTAATGGACAAACAGAATTTTTTCAAAAAGTTCACGAGAAAATAATTGAGCAAAATATTGATTCTATTTGCTTATTGGGAGACTTAAATGCAATAGTTGATCTGAAAAAAGATTACAAAAGCAATTATAATAATAGAAAAAAGAGAAATATATTACAGAACAGAACATGCGCAAGATGGCGGCGGTATTTTTGAATGCGGTGTGAGGACGGGATGGCTTCGGGGCTTTAGGAGGTGCTCACAGGGGCGCTCGACCACCAGCGACCCCTGATTCGAGTGGGCGAGCCCAGGGCGAGGATTTTGAGACCTTCCTCGCCCCTCAACTACTCGGCTGACTGGCCCCAGGGCATCTTGGGACGTTGGCCCGGCTGTGAGAGGTTGCAGAGGGCCGGAGCCACATCGGAGCTTGCGTCGGAGCCGCGGAGGGCCGGGAGTTGCATCGGCCTGGACGGCAAGGTTGGGGCCGGCGTTTGGCGAGATGCGGCGAGGCTGGAAGCGCCGGAGGAGCCAGAGGAGCCGGATGGGCTTGAGGGAGTTTGAATCATCAGTGCCCGGCTGTGGAAGGTTGTGGAGGGTCAGAACCGCGTCGGAGCTTGCGCCGGGTCTGTGGAGCCGTGGAGGGCCGGGAATTACATCGGCCTGGATGGCGGTATCGGGGCCGGCGTTTGGCAAGATGTGGCGAGGCTGGAAGCGCCAGAGGAGCCGGAGGAGTCGGATAAGCCTGAGGGAGCCTGGAACATCAGTGCCTGAGGAGCCCGGGAAAATGCCGAGCTAGGGGCGAGGACTTGAAGACCTTCCCGCCCCCGATGTGTCAGCCTTGGCTTGCCTGCTCTAGGGTGCATTAAACAGGCTTGGATTGGTTGTAGGGGGAATGCTGGCTTGTTGGCCGCCTATAAATCAACATCGTGGCGGCGAAGAGGGGAAAGAGTGAGAGGAGACTGAATGGGGACTGATATGGGACAGTTACAGGAGACCTGGAGGCCTCACAAGATATCTAAGTGAGGCTCCCCCCCCCTTTCCCCGGGCTCTGCACTTGTTCTACAAGGGGGCTTACCAGCTGCTCCTAAATTGTAGGACTTATTTTTCTGTTTCCCCCCCCCCTTCTCTTTCCTCTTCTTTCTCCCCCTCCATTGGACATTGCCAGAGACTATTTTCATCTCTCCCCCGGAACTGTATTGGCCGATTGATAGACCAACAGCCTTTGCCCCCTTTGACATTGGGTAGCCAATGAGCTTTTATCTGAGGGGTCTATAAAATATTCTGACTGTTACCACTGAGTATAGGCCGCTCGTTGTGTGAGGACGAGTGAAATGCTATCCCAGTGGATTATACATGTCAAATGGACCCTCCCCGCTGGCGTGAGAGGGCAGCGGAAGTTCCAGTGCACTACATTGGACAATTACCTATATTTCATCGCTGTGAGACCCGGTTTTATGCTCCGTCCCCCCCCCTTCATTCTCATGGTGCATCAGAAATGTATACTGTACATGACCTACTTGCGCTGCGAGACTCCCCCCTCTCGCAGATATGGCCCCCTATATTATCAAGGGCCCACCTCAATGACGGGTTTTGGGACCCTGAGAGGTGGCATGCGAAAACTACGGGATTAAGGGGTTGTTTATGTAAATTTTTAAAGAAATTTTTAAGGGGTTTCAGGGAGGGGGAGGGTCTGATTAGATTGCGGGCTGTGGGTATGGGGGTTAGCCCACAAAGGGGAGGGATGGGCTTGTCAGAGAAACTTGGTGTGAGAGGCGGGGGCCCCGGGGTCGAGGGGGGAGGCAGGGTCTGCCCGGATAGTATTTATAACATCACTACCGTAAGTGGGAGGGGTAGATACGGTGACAGCAGGGGGTCATATCGAGTTTGGGGAGCGCGCACCCGTTGTTTGCAAACGGTAGCGCGCTCCGGCCCCCAAAGCTCCTCCCGTTCCCCAGGTTGCACAGATCCTCAGGGCCCGACCCTTCGGCTGATGCTGTGCAATGCCAGGTCCGTAGTAAATAAAGCCCCCCTCATCTGTGATCTTATTTCTGAGGGGGGAGCGGACCTGGCAGGTATTACGGAGACCTGGTTGGGCCAGGAGGGGGGGTTCCCCTCATTGAAATGTACCCACCAGGTTTCCTTGCATTTCATCGGCCAAGGGTACAGGGCAGGGGCGGGGGAGTAGCGGTTATTATAAATGAAGGTCTGAGACCGAAGGAGGCCACTGATCCTCAGACGACCGGCTGTGAGTCCCTCCTTGTGAAGTGGAGTCATGGGTTCAGTCGGGCTTGCTGATCACATACCTGGCTTCCTGCCACGTGGCAGCCGCCCTGCCCGAGCTCCTCGACGTTATTGCCGCGGTGGCGGTTGATACCCCCAGACTTATTGTCATGGGGGATTTCAATTTGCCATCTGTGGGTGAGACGTCGGAGGTGGCTCGGGAGTTCATGGCTTCCATGACAGCCATGGGCCTGACCCAAATAATTCATGGCCCTACCCACACGGGGGGAAACACGCTGGATTTGGTTTTTGTCTCTGGACAGTGGCAGAGTGATGTTGAAATAGGGGACTTAGTCATCGAGCCCTTGTCATGGTCTGATCACTCCCTCCTCCACCTTGACTTTTAAACCGCTGCACCCCGCCGCAGGGAGGCGGAGCCGGTAAGATGGTTCCACCCCAGGCACCTGATGGAACCTGATAGGTTCCAGATGGAGCTTGGGCCAGTTCCTGAGGCACTGGCACACGCTTTGACTGGAGACCTAGTGGCCGCCTGGGATAGGGCGGCCGCCGGAGCTCTCGATCGGGTTGTGCCTTTGCGGCCTCTGACCCGGCGCCGATCTCAACTGGACCCTTGGTTCTCCGAGGAGCTGAGAGAGTTGAAGCGCCGGAAAAGACGCCTAAAGAGTAGTTGGAGGGCTAGTCGCTCTGAATCTGACCGGACACTAGTGAGAGCCCATATTAGGACTTACTTAGTGGTGATAAAAGCAGCAAAATGTGACTATTTTGCTGCTCTTATTGCATCATCAGATAACCGTCCAGCCACCCTCTTCATGGTGACCCGCTCCCTGCTCCATCAGGAAGCGCAGGAGGACCCCTTGGAGTGGAGAGCTGAGGATTTCGTTCAGTATCTGCATGACAAAATCACTCAGATTCGGGAAGATCTGGACTCTGACTGGGTGGTTCCAGGGGGAGGGAAAGGTGCAGGTCTTGAGACCATTATCTGGATTGAGTTTGATCCTGTGACCCTTGAGGACGTGGACAGGATTCTGGGTAGACTGAACGCGACCACTTGTTTATTGGACCCGTGTCCCTCCTGGTTAGTACTGGCTTCCCGGGAGGTGTCGCAAGGTTGGCTCCAGGGGATTATAAATGCTTCATTGGGTGAGGGTGACTTTCCCACTGCCTTGAAAGAGGCGGTGGTGAGGCCTTCCCTGGACCTGGCAATGTTGGTAAATTATCGTCCGGTCTCCAACCTTCGCTTTCTGGTGAAGGTTGTTGAGAGTGTGGTTGCGCAACAGTTCTCCCAGCACCTGGAGGAAACGACGTATCTGGATCTGTTCCAGTCGGGCTTCAGACCCGGGTACAGTACGGAAACGGCATTGGTCGCGTTGGTTGATGATCTCTGGAGGGCTCGGGACAGGGGGTGCTCCTCAGTCCTGGTCCTGTTAGACCTCTCAGCGGCTTTTGATACCATTGACCATAGTATCATGCTGCACCGGTTGGCAGAGTTGAGGGTGGGAGGCACTGTGTTACAGTGGTTCTCCTCCTTTCTCTTCAACCAGTCACAGTCGGTGTTGGCAGGGGGGCAAAGATCGACTCCTAGGCCCCTTATATGCGGGGTGCCACAGGGATCGGTTCTCTCGCCCCTCCTGTTCAACATTTATGTGAAGCCACTGGGTGAGATCATCCATGGTTTTGGGGTGAGATATCATCAGTACGCTGACGACACCCAGCTGTACATCTCCATCCCAGACCACCCCAACGATGCCCTTGAAGTGATGTCCCGGTGCCTGGAGGCCGTGCGGATCTGGATGGGGAAGAACAGGCTCAGACTCAATCCATCCAAGACCGAGTGGCTGTGGTTTCCGACGTCCCGATATAGTCAGCTGGTACCATCACTGACTATTGGAGGTGAATCATTGGCCCCCACAGAGAGGGCGCGCAATTTGGGCATCCTCCTGGATTCACGGCTGTCCTTAGAAGAGCATCTGACGGCCGTGACCGGGAGGATTTTTCATCAGGTTCGCCTGATCTGCCAGTTGCGCCCCTTTCTGGATCGGGACTCCTTACTCACGGTCACTCATGCCCTTGTTACCTCCCGCCTGGACTACTGTAATGCTCTCTACATGGGGCTCCCCTTGAGGAGCACCCGGAAGCTCCAATTGGCGCAGAGTGCGGCCGCGCGGGTGGTGATGGGAGCGACGTGGCGCTCTCATGTGACACCGCTCCTGCGCGAGCTGCACTGGCTCCCGGTGGTCTTCCGGGTGCGCTTCAAGGTGTTGGTTACCATCTTTAAAGCGCTCCATGGCTTAGGACCCAGGTACTTACGGGACCGCCTACTACCTCTAATAGCCTCCCACCGACCGGTACGCTCCCATAGAGCGGGGCTCCTCCAGGTGCCGTCGGCCAAACAATGTCGACTGGCAGCCCCCAGGGGGAGAACCTTTTCTGTGGGGGCACCCACTATCTGGAATGACCTCCCCCCAGAGATTCGGCGGATCCCGGATCTTCGTGCTTTCCGCCGTGAGTTAAAAACTTTTTTGTTCCATCAGGTGGGCCTGGCATAATCTCTCCCCTCTTTGTAAGAAAATTTTAATTTCATAATCCAAATTTTTAGATTCAGGATTTACATATTTTTAAAAAAACGGGTTTTGAATTTGTTGGGGCAATTATTTAATTCGGTTTTAATTGGTTTTTAAATTTTTTATCTATGTCTTTTATCTTTGCCTGTTCACCGCCCTGAGTCCCCTTGCGGAGAAGGGCAGTATATAAATCCAATAAAACTAAACTAAACTAAACTAAAACTAAACTAAACCCAAGACATTTTATACCCTAACAGAAGAATTAAATCTGATAGATATTTGGAGATTCCACAACCTGAAAGAGCAGAAATTTACTTACTACTCCAACCCACATAAGTCATGGTCAAGGATTGACATGATATGGATTTCGAAGATGTTAATACAGGAAGTGGCAGAGGTGGATATTGGAATAAATGAGTGGGCGGATCATAATCCAATAACAATAGAATGGAAAGGACAAACACGAAGAAGGGGTAGATGGACGATGAATCCACAGACAATAAAAGAGAAGGAGTATACTGATAGATTAGAAAAGGAATTGGAAGGGTTCTTTAAAGAGAACAATAAGGACCAAACATCCCTACAAAATCTTTGGGACACCACAAAGGCTTACATTAGGGGGGTAACCATTGCCTATAATAGCAAAAGAAAAAAAGATAAAGAAAGGGAATATAAGATTATACAAGATGAAATTAAGAAGTGGGAAGAAAAATTAAGTGCCCACCCAGGAGACGATAAGTCCAAAATTAATTGGCTGACAGCTAAACATAAATTGAATTTGCTAGAACAGGAAAAGACCATTAACTCCCTGAAATATATAAGACAAAATTATTTTGAACAAGCAAATAAGCCAGGAAGGTGGATGGCATACAAGTTAAGGAAGGAAAGAGAAAAAAGGATTATACACCAACTCCAGGACAAACAGGGTAAGTCACAAAAGGGTATGGAAGAAAAAAAACAGATAGTAACCTATTATTATCAAGATATGTACAGACAAGAGGAGGTACCAAATGGGGAAATGAAACAGTATTTGGAGGGGACTTCCGGTGGCTCCGCGTTCGTTGAAGACACCTAGGATTAGGTGCCCGCTTCCTGGTTTCGTAAGAATCCCCGAACAGCTGTTCAGTGCTGTCGGGAGGTTCAAAAAGGTTCTCCCCGGGCAAAGGGGAGACCGTAGAGCAGGCTGGTGGGGGTAGAGCTCCTCAAAGCACCCCAGGAAAAATCCTGGGGTGCGAAGAAGAGGAGCTCCCCAGAAGCCAGCCAAGCAGCTCCGGACCTGAAACGCCTCTGCTGATGCAGAGCGAAACGGCGCGACCACACCAAGCAATTAAAAACATTCGGGGTAATATTTTAAGATTCTGGATTTCAAAAAAATTTTTTTCTACTTTCTGAATTGGCATTATGAAGCTGGCTAAGCAGAGCAGGAGAGTGTAAATTGGGACTGTTTAATCTTTAACTCCGGGTAAACTGTTAGAAAAAGATGGCGTCTAGTGAAAGTGATTGTTAGAGCCTGTTACATTTGCAGCAGACAAAGACTTACAGAAAAATGTTTAGACTGGAGTTGGAATGGAAGTAAAAGCTGAAATAATGGCTGAAGCTGGACTTTTAAAAATAAAAGATATTCGAATTGAAATTGCAAAGATTTTTAAAGAACTTTCAGACACTATTATTTCTAATTTGTTGGTTTTAAATGAACAGAAGTCTGATAATGAAGTGCTGCTGGGGAATCCACAAGACATTATACAGCAGAATTTACAGATTGAAATACAAGTACGTCGTTTCAAATATGATTTTCTCCAATTGATGCCAAAACTTTTTAACTTTATCACATTTGTACCACATATGTTTGTAAGTCCCTAATTTCATATCACATCTCCAACATTTTTTACTCATTTTATCATCCATCTGTGGAAAAGTTCTTTTTCCCAATTCATCTTCATCACCCTTTGTGGTTTTCCATTAAAATTTATAATCTTATAAATCTTACTAACAAGTCCCTTTAGCCCAGTTTCATCTTTCATAATTTGAGATACTAAATGTTCAAATTCAGTTTTACTTCTACTTATCAAACAATTATCTTTTACTTTCTTAGTCCATTTTTCTGTGTTTTTTCAAACCAACTTAAACCCAATTTTTCAATAATTTCTTTTTTCCTCTTTTCTTTTTCTAAAGTTTTTAACCAATTTATTATAATTTCTATATTCTCCATTGTGGGTGGAGACAGCAGCCAGCATGGGTTATCGCAGCCCATTCAGATTAAAGGACTGAGTCTGTCACAGATCTTAAGTCCCACCTATGTTGCCGGGCAGATCCAGCTTTTGACTCAGTCCTTCAGTTGGACTGGCGTGTGGGTTTCTAGCTCTTGCTATAACTTTCATAATTGTTGCTTCTATATTGGATTTCTGGTGTTTTTGAATCTGGACTGTTTCTCGACGTTTCTCTTGCCTTATCCATGGACTTTGGTTGCATTTGGACAGTGTGTGAGTTTTATTACTTCATTTGTGACTGTGTTGCTTGATCCCTAAGGGAATTTTTTTCCCCCTTGGGGTTTCTTTTCCCCTTTGGGGGTTGTTAGAAGCTGTGGGTGGCTCTGTGAAGGTAGTGGGGTTTTTTCACTGAAGTATTTGGTTTCCTGCTTTGGTCTTCAGTTTGTCCCAGACCCCGGCTGCCATTTTTATCGGCGTTTTTTCGTGCCGTTGGAGTTGCGGCGGCCATTTTGTCGCCCTCCATTTCGCCAAAAAAGTTTTTTCCTACCACTGCCAGCGCTTACCCTGCTATTTTTTTGGCTCAAGCTTCTCTACAAGCCCACTACTTCTCTGCCTTATTGTGAACTGTTCCTGCTGCGGCTGTTCGTTTTGGCTCCCCTGTGGCTTCCATGGCTATTTAGGCTGTTTGACAGCCCGACGATCAGCTGAGACAGTCAGCGGAGTTTTCGCGCTCCTAACGCCCGTCTCTGGTAACTGCTGCTGACTTTTGACCCGAGCTGTTTAAGTGCAGTTTGATTTGTGGAGCTTCGCGCTCCCTTCTCTGAGCAGCTGGGCGCCTTCCTCCCTGGACCTGGGTGGCCTCAGGCGCTTACGGGCAGTCCGCCATTTGCATTTTGGTTGAGCTGCAGTGGCCATTTTGTGGAGCTTCACGCTCCCCTTTATTATTGCACTTTGAGCCACACCTCCTCAGTGCTTGTTAGACACAGTTGGGTTTGCTGCGCGAGGTTTGCCCGTTGTTTCGGAGTGCCTCTGCGTTTTGGGATTGAGTGCACCACGCCTCTCCCTATTGGTCTGCATTGGCCTAACCTGTGTGGAGCTTCGTGCTCCCCCCCCCCCCGGGGCTATCTCTGACTGTTATAACTCCACCTGGAGCTCTAATCTGTGCGGTTTGCTTTTCCTTTTTTTTTTTATTGAAAAAGTTTTTTATTAAAATTTTTACATACATTTTCTCCCCCCTCCCCCACCACCCCCCGGACTTCCCAGAGCAAATACAAGTACATGAT
>WNWU01002478.1:0-13312 GCA_012654045.1 Ptyas mucosa | reverse complement strand
ATACAAGCGATTGGTGCAATTTATCAAGAGCAACATGCACAACTTATTATCAATGGATGCTTAACATCGAATTTTAACATACAAAAAGGCACCAGACAAGGTTGTCCATTATCCCCGTTATTATTTATTTTAACTTTAGAAGTCTTACTCAATGCAATACGGGACTCGAATTCCTTGACTGGAATAGTTATAAGGCAAAAGGACTATAGAACTAAGGCATTTGCAGATGACCTGGTTGTTACCCTATCACAACCTATGAACTCAATAATCCAGATGAAAAATATTATAGAAGAGTATGGCATGGTATCTGGTTTCAGGTTGAATCAGAAGAAAACTAAAATGATTGTCAAAAATCTGACAGAGAGCAAAAAAAAGGAACTGGAAAGAATGGCAGGCTTCGAGACTGTTTCAAAGGTCAAATATTTAGGAGTACAAATCACAGACTCCAATGCTAAACTGTTTCAAAATAACTATGAGGTTCTGTGGCAAAAGATACAAAAAGATATGCAAAACTGGAAGAAACTGCAGTTATCACTGCTTGGAAGAATATCAGCAGTAAAGATGAATGTTTTACCTAGACTGATCTTTTTATTTCAAATGATACCGGTGCTTAAATCAGACAAACCATTGCTAGAATGGCAAAAAGGACTGAACAAATTTATTTGGAATGATAAAAAACCAAGAGTCAAACTGAAAATAATGCAAGATACTCGTGAGAGAGGTGGTCTTAAACTCCCAAACCTTCGATTATATTATGAAGCAACTGCATTGATACAATTAAGTGATTGGTTTGGGAAAACTAAGACTGACTTGTTGAATATAGAAAGCCATGACCTGGTTTGGGGTTGGCATGCATACTTATTTTATGATACCAAAGTGGATAAAGTGTTTAACAGTCATTTACTTAGAAATGCCTTGCTGAGAGTCTGGAGAAGGCACCGAACTAATTGGGATTATAAGATTCCGTTTTGGCTGGATCTTGCTGATACCATGTGGAATACAAATATTAAGTCACTCGGGGGGTTTTTATATAAAGAGTTACTTTACTTTGAAGAGGGCAGGTGGCGATTGAAGACTTTGGATATGCTGTTGGAAGAAGGGAAATCGTTGACTTGGTTGCAGTACAATCAATTACAGATGAGATGGAAAGAAGATCAACAAACTGGTTTAATGGAATATGAAGTAGAATTGGTTGAACAGATAAAGCGGACAGGTCCAATGCACATTAAGAGAGTTTATAATGTTTTGTTAGAAAGAGACTCAGAAAATGAGCTAGTTAAAGATTGTATGATTAAATGGGCACAAAATTTCTCTCAACCAGTTATGTTGGAAACATGGGAAAAAATATGGGTTCAGAACGTTAAATTTACACAGTCACAAAATTTACGAGAAAATTTTTATAAAATGTTTTATAGATGGCACTTAGACCCCAAGAAATTGTCTTGCATGTACCCTAATGTGCAGCCAAAATGTTGGAGATGTGATTGTTTAGATGCTACATATTATCACATCTGGTGGACCTGCAGGAAAGTGAGGGCTTTTTGGATAAAAATCTGGTGGGTTATGCAAAATGTTTTAAAGAAAAAAATACAATTTTCTCCGCAATTTTTTTTATTGGGTATAGTTAAAGACTTTACACTGGGTGAAACTAAATTGATTTTGTATATGGTGACAGCAGCTAGGTTGTTGATTGCCCAACATTGGAAGAGTGATGTTTTACCGACGGTTGATCAATGGACCCAGAAGATGGCTGGATTTGCAGAAATGGCAAAGGTTTCAGCTTTTTTAAAAGATCAGACGCAAGAGAAGTATATACAGGAATGGAAATTATGGATTGAGTATGTACAGAATAAGTATCAGACTAGAAAATATTATATCGCTTTTAGCTGAGATGACTATGTTAGTATGTTAGTAAATATAGAAAAAAGATATGGAAGTTTGAATAACATATATATTGTTTGGGAATATTAATATTGCATATAATGGAAGTCAAGGGGGGGAGGGAAGAGGGAGGAGGGGGAGGGTTAGGGTGGGGATGGGAAGGATTTATATATTTTTTTTACATGTATTCTACAATCTGTGGCTAGGGAGGGGGGGGGGAAAGGGGGAAAATTTGTATTGTTAAAACTTTTTCAATAAAAAAAAAATAATCAAACATATTTTCAGATTCTGTTCATTTCTGTTTTAATTTCTTTTGCAATGAAATCAACTATTTTCACTGCAGTTGACCGTGAATGCAATCCTACTCCCATATCTAGTCCATTTTCATTTTGCATTTCTATCTCATCTTCTATGTCTGAAAACGGTTTACATATTTGTGCCAGACTGTAAAATGTAATAAATACTCTACAAGTAGTAGATAAATATTTTTCAGTTATCTTATCTACTGCTTTTGTTATAGCATCCTGCTCCCCTTGTTTTAAGTTCTCTCTGCAAATGGTGTGAGCTTTTGATGTAAAGTGTTCTTTCATTTTTTTCCCTAAGAGATGCTTTTTATACTTCTTTAGTTTTCCCTGCTGCCTCAATCTTGAAATGTTTCCATTCTTTGGACACATGAACACCTTTCTCTATTGCGAAGTCATGTTTTGCGCAGTACTTGCAACCTAATTTTTTGTTTGAAACTTCCAGTCCCTCATACTTCTCTTGAAAGTTGCTATATTGTTGCAATGTCCAGCAGTCAGGAAGATTACTTTCAATTTCAGAGATTGACTTGCTGCTTTCTCCAAGTTCAAGTGGTGGTGCTTGTAGTGGTGCTTGTGACGGTTTTGGATCATCCAAGGCCAATTCTCTTGTATCTGATTGTTCCAACCTTGGTTCCTTGCTGAAGAAAGCAGTCAAACTCTGTTGCCTTTTCATCCTGTTAAAGGCTACTACTGCAAAAGAAATAAAACAATATTGTGCTTTGGACTCGATTGTGGTTGTAAACTGAGGATTAAGGTAACAGAAGGGATCTGTGTTTTCACCCAACAACGTACAGTCTTTTCAGGATGTGATTGGGGTCCAACAAACAAGAAAGATATCGTTTTTCAACTAAGAAGTTAGATCAAGAAGAATGAATTTCATAGGTACATTCACAGAGCAATACTGAATTCTTTTTCTAAAATTTATTCCTCAGTTCAAAAAACAGGAATATATGAATTAGGTTCAGTATTTAGGTCAGCTTGTACTCAAGTCAAATACCTATTCAAGAGTTAGTGGTGTCATGGTTAGAAACAATGGTAAAGCAACATATGGATTTAAAACCAGAAGTATTTTGTTGGGTGTTTTAAAGGGAATACATATTTAATTTTGCACATGTTAACAGCTGCTAGAATTGTGTTTGCACAACAGTGGAAAAACAAAGATATGAAAATGAATTTTAAAAAATTAGAATGTGCAGAAATGAATAAGTTAACAATTAAAATCAAGGAGAAGGCTTCAAATACTTTTTAACGTGGGATTTGTTTTATCAATGGGTAACTAACATAAACAGAAGTTAGAAATCTAAAAGTATAAAAGAAAATACCAATTATATAAGGAAAGTTCACTAAAACGGATAAGCAAATATTATTAGTATTTCATCATTATTAACGTGTAGATAACTTCGGGAGCATACACACCTGCCCCCAAAACTAGGACAGTGCCAGGAAAACACCAAAAGAATAACAACAGTTTTCCCCCAAAAGACTGCAGATAAAACCAGTTTTTTCCCCTAACCCTAAGGACAGGAAAGACAAAGCCACTGGAATAAAAACCATCAAGGCATTGTGGGAAGTATACCCCGAAAGGACAGTGCTGGAAACCTCACAGCACCAGAAACCTCGGAAAACAGTTCCAAGAAACTCAAGCCAGCCCTTCCCCCTTTAAGAAAATGCCAGGCAAAAGCACCAGCTGCAAGGAACACTTAAGTACAGCCATTAAGATAAGGGGAATCAGGCTAAAAACAACTCACCTGGAACTCCCCTTTTCCTCTTTCCTGGCAGAATTAACCCCCAGGATAGGAAGGGACCAAGATTAACCCAGGAAAACAGGAAAACAAAACCCAGGGCAATCAGAAACACATCAAAACCCATCAAGCTGCAGGAGCTCACAAAGCTGCACAAATCTCAACATATAAAAGCAGCTATTGAGTCACATAAAAGGTGTGACAAAATTACATAACCTCAAAAAACAATGTGACTGTTTTATGTGACTCAATAGCTGCTTTTATGGGATTTCGGTGGCTCCGCACACGCCGAACGGACGCTCCTTTAGGAGCTCCAGTCCTGGGATTCTGTTTAGTCACTAGAACAGCAAAAACCAGCTGCCTAGCGACTTGAAACTCTCCCCCTGGGGAAAAGGGGGAGGGAAGAGCAGAAGGGTCTGGGTAGAGCTCCCCTAGATCCCCAGGTTTTTCTTTTTAAGCCTGGGGGTTGCAGGGTGCGAGCTTCCTGAAAGCCCTTCATTCTCCGGACCCAGGATGATTCTGCTATATGCAGAACTAGGCATCGCATACACACCAGCAAGCAATATATATATTTTTTTATTGAAAAAGTTTTACAACAATTATTATCACCCTCCATCCCCCCTCCCTTCCCCCCCTAAACCCCCCCTCCACCCACCCACCCCGACTTCCCAGAGCAAAATACAGAGTATTGCATATAACAATCACAAATTAAATTGATCTAACTTCAACTATATTAACAGATCCCCCATAGAACCATAACTCCGCTACAGATAATATACATCTGAAGTTTACATTCATCCATAAGCTATTTGGTATTTCTTTGTCTGATATTTGTTCTGGATATATTCAATCCATTTTCTCCACTCCAATATGTATCTTTCTTGAGTAATGTCCTTCAGATGAGCTAAGATCTTTGCCATTTCTGCCAAGTTCGTTACTTTCAGTATCCACTCATCAATAGTAGGCAAAAAGTCCTTCTTCCAATATTGCGCCACCAACAATCTAGCTGCCGATATTAAGTTTAAAATCAATTTAGTCTCTATTGTAGTACAACCTGTTGTAATATCCAACGAAAACAATTGAGGAGTAAATTTCAACCTTTTTTTTAAGACATTCTGCATCACCCACCAAATTTTTATCCAAAAAGCTTTAATTTTCTTACAGGTCCACCAAATATGAAAATAAGTAGCATCATCACAGTCACATCTCCAACATTTAGCTTGCACATTTGGATACATACATGATAATTTTTTAGGATCTAAATGCCATCTATAAAACATTTTGTAAAAATTTTCCCTCAAGTTTTGTGCTTGTGTAAACTTAACATTTCTAACCCAGATCTTTTCCCAAGTTTCCAAGTTTACCGGTTCTTGAAAATTTTGTGCCCATTTTATCATACAGTCTTTTACCAATTTCGTTTCTGAATCTATTTCCAATAAAACATTATATAACCTTTTAATATACATTTGACTTTGGTCTCTAATCTGTTTTACCAAATTTTCCTCATTTTGCATTAAACCAACTTTTTGATCTTCCCTCCATCTAGCTTGGAGCTGACCATATTGAAACCAAGTATAAATTATACCTTCTTCTTTCAATACATCTAAAGATTTCAACTGCAGTTTACCCCGTTCCATAAAAAGGAGCTCTTTATAAGTAACCACCTCCTGTTTCTGCTCTGTACTTATATTCTCTATTGCATGTCTAGGATTTGCCCAAATTGGAATTCTATAATTTAACTTATATTGATACTTTTTCCATACCCTCAGTAAGGCATTTCTAAGTATATGACCTTTAAAAGCCTTATCCACCTTTTTTTATATAACAAATAAGCATGCCATCCATATAATAAATCATAACCTTCTATATTTAAAGTTCTCTCTTCAGTTAAATTAAACCAATCACTAATTAGTGTTAAAACAGCTGCTTCATAATACAATCTTAAGTTTGGCATCTTAAGACCTCCTCTCTCACGTACATCCTGTATAATTTTCATTTTTATTCTTGGCTTTTTCCCATCCCAAATAAATGTATTAACCCCTTTTTGCCAATCCCTCAAATTTCCATCTTTCTTAAGCACTGGTATCATTTGGAACAAAAATAAAAACCTAGGTAATACATTCATCTTTATTGCTGCTATCCTACCCAGTAAAGATAACTGAAGCTTTTTCCAAGTTTCCATTTCTCTCTGAATTTTTTGCCAGAGCACCTCATAATTATTTTTGAAAAGTTTCATATTTGAATCTGCAATATAAATTCCAAGATATTTAACTTTTTTAACTACTTCAAACCCCGTTATTCTTCCTAATTCTTCACATTGAGATACAGACATATTTTTAGTTATCACCTTTGTTTTATGCTGATTTACCAAAGGGAATTGTAATTAGACAACAAGACTATAGACTAAGGGCGTTTGCAGATGACTTGGTTGTTACTTTATCTCAACCGATTGAATCAATCACATCTATGTTGGATATTCTGTCTCAATATGGTAAAGTATCTGGCTTAATGTAGACAGACTTCTTTTATCTTTCCTAATATCTATCACGCCATTCCAATCACCCATCATTAAAAAAGATCTATAGTCCCATTGTAATATCTTGTTACGCAAAAATTTATAAAATTTGTCCTGTTGTTGATTAGGGGCATATATTCCAATTAAAAGCATCTTTCCATTCTGAGTCAAAAGTTCAATTGCGGGGACTTCCGGTTGAGCCGCCTCTGTCGCTGACGGTCCCTTTAAGACCGCCAGCCCTGCCGCCCATTAAAGACCCGTTTCGAAGAAGAGAAATGGCTCGGAAAACCCTGAATCTGCTAGGATTCTGTGAGCTGAGCCGGCGACAACAGGTAGAGTCCCCTGTGAGACCCCCATATCGCGTTTTTGCCTCTGGGGAGTTAACAGGGTGGGACTCCCTATTCAACTCGCTGAAGCTCCGGACGACGGGAAAACTCTGCTTTAAGCAGAGCCAGACAACGCGATCAACTAATTAAGAACCAAACAAAATAGCAGGGTGGAACTTGGACTTCAAATTAAAACACAAGTATTTTAAGCCCTGTGGACTAATTTAAAGAATTACAGCTTTGAAGTTTGAGAAACTTTGAGAGGGGGGAAAAAAATGGCGTTTGCTTTCAGCGGAAAGAGCAGCTGAAAGCAAAAGTAAACTGGCTTGATTATTGTAACACACTACAAAGTAACAGATCTGGCTTGAAGGGAGAAAATAAAAATAATTAAATAGTTATATAAATTTTTACTGATCTGATTTAACCTGGAGAAATTATTGGGAAGATTTGGTGGATTTTGTACTGGGAAAGGAAATCGTTTACGTGGCAAAATGTCATCAAAGCAAACAAAATCAGAGGCTAAGCCAGCAAGGGGGGGGTTCCCCCACTCACAAGCCAGAACAGTCTCCTACATTGCAATTACAAAGTCAGACAAAGGAGGATGGCTTCCAGGATTTAAAGGAATTTATTGTCAGAGAAATTAAGAAATCAGAACAGGAGGTTAAAGGATTGGTTCAAGAAAAGTTTGATATTTTATTTTATTTATTTATTTTTAGATTTCTATACCGCCCTTCTCCCTGGGGACTCAGGGCGGTGTACAGCCAAGTAAAAACACATAATATAAACAATTAAAAACCAATTAAAAAGAATATCTAAATTTGGCCCAGAAATTTAAAAAACACTCCGCTTTAAAATCATTTAAAAGGCTTCGCTTAGGCCAGCCCGGCTTGTTGGAAGAAAAATGTTTTAAGGGCCCGGCGGAAGGCACGGAGGTCATGGATTTTTCTTATCTCAGGGGGCAGCTGATTCCAGAGGGTAGGAGCTCTCACAGAGAAGGCCCTCCCCCTGGGGGTCACCAGCCTACATTGCTTGGCTGATGGCACCCCGAGGAGACCCTCTCTGTGGGAGCGCACGGGTCGATGGGAGGTTGTCGGTGGCAGAAGGCGGTCTCGTAGATAACTGGGCCCTATGCCATGGAGCGCTTTAAAGGTGGTAACCAACACATTGAAGCGCACCCGGAAGACCACTGGGAGCCAGTGCAGCTCGCGCAGGAGCGGTGTTATGTGGGAGCGCCATGTAGCCCCCGTAATTACCTGCGCGGCCGCATTCTGGACCAGTTGGAGCCTCCGGGTGCTCCTCAAGGGGAGCCCCATGTAGAGAGCATTACAGTAGTCCAGGCGAGAGGTGACGAGGGCGTGAGTGACCGTGCACACGGAATCCCGATCAAGAAAGGGGCGCAACTGGCGAATCAGGCGTACCTGATAAAAGGTCCCCCTGGCCACAGCTGTCAGATGTTCCTCTAAGGACAGCTGCATATCCAGGAGGACTCCCAGATTGCGCGCCCTCTCCACGGGGGCCAAAGACTCGCCCCCGATAGTCAGCGATGGCGTCAGCTGGCTATATCGGGAAACCGGGAACCACAGCCACTCAGTCTTGGAGGGGATGGCTTGAACCATCCATAGATATAGTTAACAAAGATATCCAAACAGTGGTGAAAGGCCTGTCTGATGTAGTTCTGCAGATTGATAAAAAGATGGAAAAACTTGCTTTAGAAGTGGACACTAAATTGAAGGAAACTGACTTTAAAATCAGTGATGTGGATAAAAAAACCCAACGGCTTGAAAATGAGATAACTATGATGCAATTTAGGTCTATGGAATTTGCCATTAGGCTTAGAGGTATAAAAGAGAACAGTAGAGAAGACTTAAGAAAAATTTGTGCTGATGCTTTGGCTGTGTTATTAAAGGTTGATGATTCTGATGAGATTTTTATAAAATTGATAAGGCTTATAGAGTTAATTCTCGGGTGGCAGTATACAGACAACTGCCTAGAGATGTGGTGATATACTTCACAGATAGAAGAATAAGAAATGATATCTTGCAAAGGTCATTTGTCTCTACTGTTCAAATTGATGGAACTGAGATTGGAGTTTTTAAAGAATTACCACCTAAAATGTTAAAGGACAGAAAGGATTTTGGATTTCTGGTGGCAGAATTGAAGAAGCGGCAAATACAGTTTCGATGGGATGCACCAGTTGGCATAATATTGAGGATGCAAGGAGTGAGATATCGCTTAAATACCATAGCAAAAGCGGAAGATTTTTATTATAATACTTTGAAAGCGGGTTCAACATCTCCACGTACGTCTTCACCAATAGATAAGGAGGCTGAAGCACAGAGGCAGTTTGAACAGGAGACTGAAGAAAAAATAAAGCAGTCACAAAAGGAAGCAATGGAGGTCCAGGGAGCTATAGGTGGCATTGTGGTTGATCCTTTTGTACCATTTCCAGTTTCTCCTTTAGAGGATACATCGAAAACTACAAGAGAAGTGGCGTTGGATCTCGAACTGATGGCATGTAAAGCGGACGATCAACGTATAACTAGAGCAGCCTCTAAGCAAATGCAGGAAGCACAGCAACAGGAGAGATCCAAGCCACAACGAGGAAAGAAGGTTAAGGATAAGGCACAAGTTGAAGTCATGGGAGGAACAAAGCCGAAGATTACCCGTGTGGAAAAGGACCTTCAGCAAATGTTCTCAAAACTTCAGAGTAGCCCAAATGATAATTAAATTTTTGTCTTGGAATGTGAATGGATTGAACTCTCCACAAAAAAGGAAGAAAGTATTTCATTATTTGAAACAATTTAATAATGATGTTATTTGTTTGCAAGAAACCCATATTAGAACGCAAGATCAGAAATATCTGATAAATTCAAGATTAGGAACGCAATTTATCGCTTCAAATTCGGAAAAAAAGAATGGAGTGGTGATATATATAAATAAAAGACTTTCAGCTAAAATTATAGAAGTAGATGAATGTGGGAGATATATTGCAATTGAACTTCATACAGATAATGGTCCAACCTTGGTGGTTGGAATTTATGCTCCTAACCAGCAACAAGAAAGTTTTTATAAAATGCTTCATTCTAAAATTTTAGAATGGGACTTTACATCTATTTTAATTATGGGAGACTGGAATGGAGTAATAGAACCCAAAAAGGACAAAATTAGCTAAATTAGGTGCTAAGTTACCACACGTTTTCTTTGATATAAAAGAGGATTTGGAAATGAAAGATATATGGAGAGTGCACAACCCAAAAGAATTGGATTTTACCTTCTATTCGGATAGGCATAAATCCTTTTCCAGGTTAGATTTCATTTTGTTAACGGTTGATTTACTTCCTAAAGTAAGGAAAACGAAGATATTTTCTAGGACATTAACTGATCATAGTCCGGTATGGATAGAAATTGAGATGGGAAAGAAAGAAAGAAAGAAGATCTTGGAGACTAAATGAAAATTTATTCAGATATGAAAAGAATGTAAATGAACTTAAGAAGCACGTAAAGGAATTTTTAAAACTGAATCTAAACAAAGGTACCCCTATTGAAATAGTTTGGGATGCAGGTAAAGCATATATGAGAGGGGTACTGATACAAATGAACTTTAAGCATAAACAAAATAGACAGAAAAAAAGAACAGAATTGGAAAGAGAGATAAAGAAAAAGGAACAGTTATTGATAAAAAATCCAACAGATGGAAAATTACAAGGAATTATAAAACTTCTGAAAGATCAATTTCAAATGCTTATAGCGGAACAAATAGCAACTAATTTACAATTTGCAAAACACAATACTTTTGCTAATGCCAACAAGCCGGGCAGATGGTTGGCTTATACATTGAGGAAACAACTAACTACACGAACAATTGATAGTATTGAGCATGGTGGGAAGGAAGTTTTTCAACAAGAATTAATCAAAAAAGTTTTCTTGGATTATTATACTAAGTTATATGCCAAAGATAATATACAGAATAAACTTATAGACAAATATCTTGAAGAAAAAAGGGTTACTAAAATTTCACTTGCTCAAAAGGAAAGAATGGATCAATTAATAACAGTTGAGGAGATTAGTTTTGCTATAAAACAACTGAAAACAGCAAAAGCTCCAGGGACGGATGGCCTAACTGCAGTCTATTACAAAACCTTACAAGCAGAAATGATTGAGCATCTTAAAGATTTATTTTGTAGTATACAGCAAGGTGGCAAAATACCTTCTTCATGGAGAACAGCTTTTGTATCATTGATACCGAAAGAAGAATCAGGTCCTAAAAAACCAGAAAATTTTAGACCAATATCTCTTTTAAATACGGATTATAAAATCTTTGCAAAAGTATTAGCCAACAGATTAATGCCAGCTATTCAAGAGGTGATTCATCACGACCAAGCAGGATTTTTTGAAGGCAGATACATGAAGGAGAATGTGAGGCAAATCATAGATTTATTGGACTATTTAGACAAGAATAAACAGATCCCTGCAGTGCTATTTTTTTTGGATGTGGAGAAGGCCTTTGATCGAGTGAATTGGAATTTTATAATAAAGACTTTGGAAAAAATGGACTTTGGGGATTGGTTTATACAGGCGATTGCAGCGATATACCAAGAGCAATCTGCACAACTTATTATTAATGGAAGTTTAACTATGAATTTTAACATACAAAAAGGCACAAGACAAGGGTGCCCACTATCCCCATTGCTATTTATTTTAACTTTAGAAGTCTTGTTGAACACAATACGGGACTCGAACTCCTTGAAGGGAATAGTCATAAGGCAAGAAGACTACAGGACTAGGGCATTTGCAGATGATCTGGTTGTTACCCTAACATGACCGATGAAATCAATAATCCAGTTGAAAGTTATTATAGAAGAATATGGTATGGTATCAGGATTTAGACTGAATCAGAGAAAAACTAAGATGATAACAAAGAATTTGACAATGGTTCAAAAAAAGGAACTTGAAAGGATGGCAGGCTTTGAAATAGTATCAAAGGTTAAATACCTAGGAATACAAGTTGCAGATCTAAATATAAAACTGTTTCAAAACAACTACGAGGTGTTGTGGCAAAAGATACAAAAAGACATGCAAACTTGGAAAAAACTGCAACTGTCTTTACTTGGGAGAATAGCAGCAGTTAAGATGAACGTTCTACCCAGATTTATCTTTTTGTTCCAAATGATACCGGTGCTGATAAAAACTGATAAACAATTGTTAGAATGGCAAAAAGGAGTGAACAAGTTTGCTTGGAATGAGAAAAAACTGAGAGTTAAACTGAAAATTATGCAAGATACTCGTGAGAGGGGTGGCCTTAAACTTCCAAACCTCCGATTGTACTATGAAGCAGCAGCATTGATACAAACAAGTGATTGGTTTGGAAAAACAAAGACTGGAGTATTGAATATAGAAAGCCATGATCTGGAATTGGGCTGGCATGCATATTTATTTTATGAGCATAAAGTGGATAAAGTATTTAATAGTCATATATTTAGAAATGCCTTGATGACAATTTGGAAGAAGCACCGATTCAAATGGGATTATAAAATACCGCTTTGGTTGGATCTTGCTGATACCATGTGGAATACAAATATTAAGTCACTCGGTGGGGTTTTATACAAAGATGTACTTTTCATGGAAGGGGGCAAATGGCAGCTGAAGATATTAGAAACACTGTTGGAAGAAGGGATTACTTTAACTTGGTTACAGTATAATCAACTACAAATGAGATGGAAAGAAGATCAAAAAACTGGTTTAATGATGTATGAAGTAGAATTGGTCAGACAGATAAAAGAGAAAGGACCAATGCATATTAAGAGAGTTTATAATGTTTTGTTAGAAAGGGACTCAGAAAAAGAGCTGGTTAAGGATTGTATGATTAAATGGGCACAAAACTTTACAGAACCAGTTATGATGGATACCTGGGAAAAAATATGGGTCCAGAATGTTAAATTTACACAATCACAGAACTTGTGGGAGAATTTTTATAAAATGTTTTATAGGTGGCATTTAGATCCTAAGAAATTGTCATGTATGTATCCTAATGTTCAACCAAAATGTTGGAGATGTGATTGTTTAGATGCTACATATTATCATATATGGTCGACTTGTAAGAAAGTGAAGGCTTATTGGATAAAAATTTGGTGGGTTATGCAAAATGTTCTGAAGAAAAAACTACAATTTTCTCCACAATTGTTTTTACTGGGTATAGTCAAGGATTTTACAATGGGGGAAATAAAACTGATATTGTATATGGTGACAGCAGCTAGATTGTTGGTTGCCCAATATTGGAAGAAAGATGTCCTGCCTACTATTGATCAATGGACCCAGAAGATGGCCGGATTTGCAGAAATGGCGAAGATTTCAGCTTTTTTACAAGATTATATGCAAGAGAGTTATACACAGGAATGGAAAAAGTGGATTGATTATGTACAAAATAAATACCAAACCAGAAAATATCATATAGCTTTCAGCTGAGGGAGATTAGACGAATATGGTAATGCTGAACAGAATGCAGGGGGTAGAATATGAAGGGGATGAGTAATATATATTGTGTTTGGG
>WNWU01002472.1:0-13712 GCA_012654045.1 Ptyas mucosa | reverse complement strand
GATCAACTGCAATTGCCCTAGGTCCATAGTCCTTTTGCCTTGTATTCATTACCATCAAGCAGGAAACTTCAATTTGCTATATTCAGTAGAACTTCTGCGATTGCAATTAAGTCCAAATTTGTTGCAGTCCTTAATAAAATAATCTAAATCATTCAAGTCAGGGCATATTTCACAACCCAATACACCAGCATTGCTGTGATCTGTTTATTCTTCTCAAATATTCCAATACAGCTGTAGGTTGCCTCCTCATCGTCGCTCATCGCTTAGTTAACTGGCATTAAACTGCTGTCTTTTTTTTTCTTTTTCCAAAAAATTCAAAATCTTTAAACAGTTAAACAATACTTTTTAAGGACCATCATCTCATCAAGCAGGGTTATTTTCCATTTCTCCAGTCTTTTTTCTTTTCCTTTTTACGAACTTTCTTCTTAACTTTAATCCCTCTGCCTTTTTTAGCTCCAGTAAAATTTTGCGGTTTTTGGGATTGCATATTATAAAATTTTTGCAGAAATGTAGCTTCTTCTGGAAACAACTCTTTAAGTGCAGATTGAGTTTTATAAAAAAAAATTCGTGAAACCAAAATGTCATCAACTTCCAACACTTCTTGCTCCTTATTTTGCACAACATTCATCTTTCTCTCCTCAGTAAAATCTGCTATAATCTGTTGTTGTTTTTTTGCATCTCCCAACTCTTCATTCAATCCCCCACTGCTAGATTGCAACTCAGTATTTCCATGTATTTCATTGTATCCAGCTTGAGAAGCTTGAAATATAGTATCAATTCTTTTCAATAAAGCAGAGGTAATTGAACTCAAAGCTTCCTCAAATTCAGACCATTGAGGGTTAAATAACCCTCCTTTACTTTCAAGAAGCCCAGCCATCTTGCCCCCCTTCTTCCTTCCCTTCCAGAAGGACAGAAAAAAAAAGGGGGAAGAGAAAAGAAAAAAAGAGTTTCAAGAAGAAAAAAAAAGGGAATCCTTTACAATTTGTAATTTGTATTGCTGCTTCAATTATTATTATTCCTTTCTTATTACATCCACTTTTCAAAAAGGAGTTTTACGTTTCAAACAGGGGCTTGTCAATAATTACTTTTAGCTTTCACTTCTTCACGCCCCGTTAAAACTCAAACGCCATCTTGCTTTCACTTTCAGCTTAGGAAGAATCTTTTAAAGAAAATAAATCTTTGGAGTTAAAAGGAAAAAAAAATACTTGCTGTTTGATTCATACTGCTTGTGCTCCGCCAGCTTGATTCAAAAAATATCTGTTTAAAGTTGGTGCTGGGATGGTAACGACATCTAGCTCTGCAAAGCAGAGGCATCCAGGGTCCGGAGTACTGACAGGCTTAGCGGGGAGCTCTCATCTTCAAGCGCCAGATTATGGGTGAAATCTGGCACTTTCAGGGAGCTCTACCCCACCCGTCTACTCACTTTCCCCCCTCATACCAGGGGGAAAGTTTTCAAACCGCAAGACAGCCGATGGTCGCTGTTCTTGCAGTTCTACGAAGCCCTGGGCTGGCGCTTCAAAAGAAGCGTCCGGCAATGTCGCAGTCCCACCGGAAGCTCCATAGCTCCTAATCTTGATTTACAGTTAACTATTTTATGTCAGATAAGAATCAGTTTTGGTGCTTTAAGCTTGATGTCTGACAGTTCTTGTAAGAAATATCCCAACAATTACATCATGTTTATATTTATTTATTTAATAATAGCTGCCTAAAAGTGTTTATAAAACTTCAGATGGTTTTACTATTTTAAAAACAAAATGTACATGCCAATAATGAAATAACAGGTAGGTATAAAGATAGAAAATTGGCAATCGTGTCAAGAATAGGGCTAACAAAAATAAAGATGCCATAATGAGCATCTTTTGTGCAAAGTCTTAACTCACTTTTGAAAAGGTATTTGGGAGAAAATCTAGTTGCGCCATCTAAAGAGTTTCTCATAAAACTGACCTTCCAATGAAAAAACATTTACTTCTATTGGAAGTGAATCAAGCCACTTTGTAGTATCTGAAGAGGCAGGCTGGGGTGGGAGGGGAAATTATTTTCTTGCAGAAGAATTTTTTTCCATGGACCATTTGAACTCTAACAATTACTGAGTTAAGAGGGAGGATCCAGTATTGAACTGAGCTGAGAAACTAATCAGCAATTTATGCAAACTTCTCAAACGGATGATGGGTGAGACCATTAAATGGCTTCCATTAGCCTGCCATGCTCTACCCTAGATGAAGTTCCTGAACTGCCTTTAGCAGCAGCTCCATAAAAAGTGCATTACAGCCCTCGAATCTAGAAAACACCGATGCAGGAATTACAGCAGTCTCTCTGGCAGATGAGCATCAGCCAAGCTTGTTCACACCAAGCAAGGCGAGTGGTAATGCAAAGCCAGTTTAACAAACAAATTGCATCTTTAACACTAAGAAGGGCACATGTGAATGCCTCAGACCTGTTTTTAAATATGTATCAGGAATGGCCACTGAGCCGGGAGTTGGATCTGAAGATGAATCCCTGGCCATCAAACCTGACGGAAAGGTCCACATCAGCTCCCTCTTCCCAGTTTCCTGTCTGCACAGAAAGGGGGATGCAAAAGTCTTGAACCTGGAAAGGAAGCAGTAGGAATGGGAGGCATTAAGAATTTAACACAGTTGGGGCTCCCTTCTCTCCATGAGTGACCACAACTCTTTGATACATTAGTGCAAGAGGGTATAAATTTTATGTAAAATAAAAATCAGTTAAGAATCAGTTTTGGTGCTACAAGCCAAACATCTGCTATAAGCTTGATATTAGGTCTGCATTCCAAAATGAAAATGTAGGTAGGTGTGTGTGTGTGGATTGTCTGACTATTGATCCTTGGTAAGTGGCAGTGCAACCGCAACCGTTCCTGTGAACTATAAATTATTACAATAGTTTCTTCCCTAGCCTGGTCTTGCCAAAGCTCATGTTGGCTGACAATGGTAGAAGCTATAAGCCCAAATACCATGATGTCAGAGATGAGGAGGAATGATGTAAGTTTTTAAAATTAAAATAATATTTTTTTAAAAAGTTAGTATATTATTTCTTAACAATGTTCCTTTACTTTGCATATGGTTAAACATACTGTAAGGATGGAGGGCTTTATGTTTGCTTGTATTCAAACATTAATTCTGAACGCATCCAAAGTTTGGCATTTAGATATTTTGAAGTCCTGCTGATCTCCAAAAGCAAGCACAACTTGCTTAATATTTGAATGGGGGATCATTAAGAAATTCCAGGGCTGCAAAGCAGATGGAAAGAGGTCCCTGCAGATTTTATTCCGCTAATCATTGCTGACTAAAGGTGATGGCACTCAGCTCTGTTTCAAGGCTGTGAGCCAATCCTGTCCGAAGGTGTTTTTGTGGCCAGCATGACGTCACAGAGCACTGTTTCCTCCCTGCTGAAGTGGTACCTATTTATCTACTCTCATTTACATGCTTTCGAACTGCTAGGTGGGCAGGAACTAAGCGAAGACGGGCACTCATCTTGTTGTGCAGTGCTCGGGTCTCGAACCCAGGCTGTCTGCCTTCCAGCCAACAATCTCAGCATCTTAACCACTGAGCCAGTGCGCTGCCCTGCAAAGCAGATGAGTTGGTTTTTTTAAAAAAGCTATCTGGGAGAAAAACAACAGCAACTCACTTCCATAGATTATTTATTTTTAGCTATTTGTTAAATTTATTTGCCACATCTCGCCATGGGGCTGCTCTAGGCATCTTACAATAATAAAAAGAAACAAAAATGGAAGCAGTGTAAACAGAACAGAAGTAAAATATAAGAGCCCTGGTGGCACAGCAGACTAAAGCACTGTTATTAACATCAAGCTGCCTGCAATTACTGCAAGTTCTAATCTCACCAGGCTCAAGGTTGACTCAGCCTTCCATCCTTTCTAAGGTAGGTAAAATGAGGACCCATATTGTGGGGGCAATAAACTGACTTTGTATAAATATACAAAAGTATGAAGGCTATTGCTTAACGCATTGTAAGCTGCCCTGAGTCTCCGGAGAAGGGCGGCATATAAATCAAATTTTAAAAAAATTAATAATACTTAAATAGTTTTTAGGGGAAGGGGAGTGTCTGAGTGAGTGAATCATGTGACTGCAGGGAGGAAGGTGCTCCAGCTCACCTCATGGGTAAATCTGCTTGTTTTTAGGGGAAGGAGAGTGTCTGTTTGAGTGAGTGAATCATGTGACCAACAGTAGAGACAGTTGTGAAGTCATCAGGTGTTCATCTCAACACAAGGGAGTTTTTTTTAATTATTAAATCTTGTCTTCCAAACATGAAATTCTTCTTTGTTTCCCTTCCTCTCACCTATTATTTGACTCTGCATTGGATTAATGTTGGCATACCTAGCCAGCATAAGTCATCTCAAGGGTCCCTCAAAGTCAACCTTAGAAGTTAAGCTGACAGTTTGAAATTCTGTCCAATTTCAGATTAGTTACTACACTTAAATCTCAGCACTGATCTTTTTGCAGATGGTGATCACAAAGGGTCAATGGATCAGGTTTCATTTGATGCCTGGAACTCAGCTGTTCTTCCCACCGTCATTCAGGAAACCCATCAGCCCCTCAGAATGAGGTAAAAGATGGTGGATGGGAATACAGGTAGTCCTTGACTTGCAGCAGTTTGTTTAGTGACCATTCGAACTTACAACGGCACTGAAAAAAATAACTTACAACCATTTTTATACTTACGACCATTGCAGCATCTGCGTGGACAAGTGATCAAAATTCATACACTTGGCAACTGACTCATATTTATGATGGTCGCAGTGTCCCAGGGTCAGGTGATCACCTTTCATGACTTCTGATAAGCAAAGACAATGGAGAAGCCAGGTTCACTTAACAACTGTGTTACTAACTTAACAGATGCAGCGATTTACTTAACAACTGTGGAAAGAAAGGTCATAAAATGGGGCAAAACTCACTTAGCAAATGTCTTGCTTAGCAACAGAACTGTTGGGCTCAATTGTGGTCATAAATCAAGGACTATCTCTATGAGGCTATGTCGGTGGTAAAGTGTCCTTGGGCTGGATCTTCATGTTTCATCTTCAGAACAGAACAGAACAGAACAGAACAGAACAGAACAGAACAGAACAGAACAGAACAGAACAGAACAACAGAGTTGGAAGGAACCTTGGAGGTCGTCTAGTCCAACCCCCTGCTTAGGCAGGAAACCCTATACCATTTCAGACAAATGGTTGTCCAATCTCTTCTTAAAAACTTTTTTTTTAAAAGTGTTGGAGCATTCACAACTTCTGGAGGCAAGTTGTTCCAAGTTTATGTTAGCTATAACTCTTTAGCTTACCTGTTATTTGAAAAAATCAACCCAAAGTGTAAGAAAGCCTTGTGCAAAGGAAGGCTATTCTGCAGAAGCTCAAAGGCATATGTACTGTATACAATCTATGACTTACTAAACATTCATCATTTATCATTTGTGTCTTTTTTATAGAAATCCAAATGAACTTAGATTTAATATGCATATACAAAATGTCAGTATGCTAATATCTGATCAATTGGGTGAAGTTTTTTTCCAAATGTAAGTACTATGGAACAATGAAAGACAATTTAAAAAAGCAACTAAGATGTAACACCAGTTCTGGATTTATTATTCTAAACATAATAAAAACCATTATTTCTAAAATGCAAACTTCCGTCCAAAATGTATCTAATATGAAAGCTTAATCATATTGTTCTGCAGAAAATAGAGTAAGGACAAAGACTTGCACCTTCTGTAATTTTGTGGGTTTGTGTGTTAGTGTGTACCAGCACTACCCTGTTTCCCCAAAAATAAGACATCCCCTGATAATAAGCCCAAAAATATTTAAACACAGAGCTGGAAATCAGGTAAGACAGCAAGAGGAGCCCCATCTTGCTCCACGCACCCCAAAATAATAAGACCTCCCTGAAAATAAGGCCAAGCGCTTATTTCGGGGTTCAAAAAATATAAGACAGGGTCTTATTTTCGGGGAAACATGGTAGATGAAAATTTGGAAGCCATAAATGTCATTTTGAGTACTGGAACTGAATAAACATCACATCCTTCTTTATTTCAGCACCATATATTGCAGCTGTAAACATCCTCTTGTTTATTATTTCTGAAAAACAGACGTCAAACTCTCAAGTTGACTTTTCACCGGCGGGTCTTAATTTACCTTCACTTCTAACCTCGAAAACCAATCACATACAGAGGAGGCAGTGTTCCTTCATGGCAGTATGAAGAGATCAAAGGGATTGCAAATTTTATTAGTTAATCAAAATATAAAATACAGAAATACAAAGAAAATGAAAATAATGGGAAAATAGGGGAGGAAAAGGGGGAAAGAAAAAAAGTGTTGGGTAAAGGAGGAAAAAGAAGGGTTGACCTCTGACTACTTTTTGGCACAGTAGAATAAGGTAATAACACAAAACTTTGACTTTTTACTTTTACATAATACTATATAGTAGCTGTTTCTATAAATCTACTTAATCAGCCAAACCTAAAATCAAAGTTTCATTTTTTTCCACCTCAAGCACAAAGTCCAGAAGCGGTTTCCAAATAGAAACAAAAATCATTGTGTTCTTTTCTTTAACCAAAGCAGTTGATTTAGCCATCTCTTCTAACTCCATCAACTTTTGCAGCCATTCGTCCATTGTGGGAGGTCTGCAAACATTTCTCAGCTAATGACCATTTCCATGTCCAACATCTTATCCCCAAAGTGTCACTTTAGGAGTTCTAAAGGTCTCCTTTCAGAGCCTTGGGTTGAAAGACATGGGAAGAGCATCTCTATTATTTCCTCTTTTCCTCATGGCAATTCAGAGGTAGAGAGCAGGCTCTGGGGCTGATGAAATCCAAGGTACCACTTTGTTCAATGTTATTGAACTCAAACTGCGTCTAATTCTCCCCAACCCAGATCCTTGCCTGTCATGTCAGACGATGTCGAGAAGAACAAGGCTCCTCCAGAACCAGAGGCAAAGCAAGATGAAGGAGAGAAGCAAGAGCAAGAGCCGGAGCCAAAAGCTGAGCCGGAGCCAAAGCAGGAGCAGCAACCACAGCTGGAATCCCCACCTCGTAGCCTTCCAGGACCAGAGACCCCGCCATCATCCATGCTGGTGACCGTCACCATCGAAGAGGAAACTGGGGGGGGACCACAACTGAATGGGGATCCCTTGGGGCTGAGGGCCAGCTCAGCTGAGGAATTAGGAACCACCCCGGCCCCTCCTGGCAGCCCCCCGGCACGGTCCAAGTCGGCATCACTGAATGACCTGAAGCCCCAGAACAGCATCAATGGAGGCCCGCAGGCAGTTGTGAGGGGCAGTTTGTTCAGCTCTCAGGTGCATCTTGCGGGCACAGCAGCATCTCCAAGGGCCAGTCTGAGTTGGCAGGCCTCAGCAACTGGATCGGCAGCTGGGGAGGCTGGGGCGAAACCCAGAGACTACATATTCATGGCTGCTCTGTCCTGTTTTTGCCCCATCTGGCCGATCAACATTGTGGCCTTCGTGTACTCGGTCATGGTAAGTGCCAAGGCGGAGTTGGGCCATTAAAAGAACCACCAAGTATGCTGATCTTGTAAAATGCTTTCCCTGGCATGGTTAAATGCTGCTTTCCATTTACCCTTTCCACCCAGCCTACCTACTGCTGCACCTACACTTCATCCATATGAGACAAAAGAAGAACAGTACACTTACTCATGCAGGAATGGAACAGGCAGGACAAGCTACTGTATATAAACAGGAAGCAAACTGCACTTTCCCTCACAGATGATGTTACCTAGTTGGGTAAGGAAATGTCTGCAAACAAAGAACCAAGCTCAGAGAGCAGCAAGGATTCCACAGTTCAACCCTGATCCATAGATACAGGTAGTCCTCAACTTACACCCATTTGTTTAATGATCATTCACAGTTACAACAGCATTGAAAAAAGTTACAACTGGTCCTCACATTTATGACTGTCACAGCATTCCCATGGTCATGTGTTCAAAATTCAGGCACTTGGCAATCAGCATGCATTTTCAACCATTGGAGTTCCCTGGGGTCACGTGACCTTGCCGTTTGTGACCTTCCCAGCTGCCTTTCCGACAAGTGAAGTCAATGGATAAAGTTAGATTCCCTTAGCAACTGCACAATCCACTTAACAACTGCAGTGATTTGCTTAACAAGTGTGGCAAAATAGGTCCTAAAATCGGGCTCAAGTCACTTAACAACTGCCTTGCTTAACAACAGTTAACAATTCTGGTCCCAATAATGGTTGTAACTCCAGGACTACCCGTATTCTCTAAGATTTCAATTTTTGGCCCCTCATGCCAATGGAGAAATAAATCCTACCTGCTTTGTCAAAAAGAACGGATGGTACAATGCTGTGGCTTGCATAAAATTTGCATGTGCTAAATCCGTATGTATGTGCGTATATGCCCAAATGAAAAAAAAAATCTATTGTGCTAACGATATATGTTCAGCTTAGTGGGCAAGGATCTGAGTGGTGGAGGAAGGTTTCTAAAAAGTCAAAACGGTTTTGCAACCGTGCAATTAATGCACATAAAAAGGGGGGCAGGTTTGATTGTATGGTTCAGGCTGCCATCCTGACTTTTTCGGACACCTCAGTAGTGAGGATGGGCGGATGACTTGTATGCCTGACTGAGAAGCTAACTGTTAATATCTCAACTTCTTGTGGGTCTCTAAATCAAACATGGCCTTTGCAGTCTTTCAATCGGTGCTTGAAAAAAAGCTTTTAATTTAAGTTTTCCATTAGAATAATCAGGAGGGGCAGGAACAAAGTATGCCTCCCTTCTGCTGCCATGTCCAGTATGGGTAGTCCTCAACTTACAACCATTCATTTAGTTACCATTCAAAGTTACAAAGGCATTGAAAAAAGTGACCTACTGTATGACCATTTTCACACTTTATGACCCTTGCAGCATCCCCATGGTGACATGATTAAAATTTGGATGCTTGGCAACTGGAATGTATTTATGATGGTTGCAATGCCCGGGGTGGGGGTGGGGTGGGGTGTGTGTCATGTGATCACTTTTTGCGACCTTCTGACAAGCAAAGTTGACGGGGAAGCCGGATTTACTTAGCAACCATGTCACTAACTTAACAGCTGCACTGATTCACTTAACAACCATGGCAAGAAAGTTCATAAAATGGAGCAAAATGCATTTAGCAACTGTCTTGCTCAGCAATGGAAATTTTGGGCTCAATTGTGCTTGTAAGTCAAGGATTACCAGATCCTTGTTAGGAAACAAGATCACCAGAGCAGTTTTATTTCCTAATAAAACTCTAATATCTCAGGGAAACCTTTTGCTTGAACTTGAATCATTGTAAGAACATTCTAATTCGAATCTTGCTGCTGGCTTGATCAATTTTCCTCTGGTAGAGTTGAAGAGATTCAGCCAGGATGGCCAATGTTGTGTTCTGTGTGTCCACTAACCACCACAATGTCAGTGATGTGTGTGTTTTGATTTAAGCAGTGGAAATACTCAAGATGACATTGCTCAGGTGAGCTCTTAAGAATTTAGAATCATTTTTGTATTCATGGTGGCGCAGTGGTTAGAGTGCAGTACTGCAGGCTACTTCCGCTGACTGCCTGCTGACTGCAATTTGGCAGTTCGAATCTCACCAGGCTCAAGGTTGACTCAGCCTTTCATCCTTCCGAGGTGGGAAAATTGAGGAGTCAGACTGTTGGGGGCAATAGGCTGACTGTAAACTGCTTAGAGAGGACTGTAAAGCACCGTGAAGCAGTATATAAGTCTAAGTGCTATTGCTATTTTTAACATCCTTTTTCTTTTTGCTCCCTCTTCAGTCCCGTAACAGCTTCCAGCAGGGAGACATCGATGGGGCTCGGCGCTTGGGGCGGGTAGCAAAGTTGCTGAGTGTTGTAGCCCTGGTCGGGGGCTTGCTCATCATTGTGGCCTCTTGTGCCATCAATTTTGGAGGTGAGTAACCAGGAAAGCACTGCTTGATGGGAGAATTTCTCTAGAGAGTTGTGATGCTTACATTCTAGGCCAGTGATTCCCAATCTCAGCAATCTTAAGATGTGTGGACTTCAGCTCCAAGAATTCTCCAGCCAGCGTGCTGCCTTGGGAATTCTGGAAGTTGAAGTTCACCCTTCTTGGTTGAGGAGCTTTCAACTAAGGGAGAACTAGAACTCACCGTCTCTTGGTTTCTAGCCTGGTGCCTTAAGCACTAGACCAAATCTTTCTATATATCACCTGTGCAATGTAAGAGGGTGGGGCTTTGATCACATGGTCACAACTGCCATTTTTTTGACCCTTGCACACCCCTGAATCTCACACCTTCCCTTGATGTAAGGTCATGAATCTCCCCCTTGCTTTTCCTAGTTGTATCCTCTTGCATGCTTCGGGTTCCAATGAATGCCAGGGGTAGGGAGGTTGAATTGAGCACATCTGAGTTATTAATCCCTCGTGTTTCTTAACAAATAGTAAATAAATCCCTTATTTTGCTCTCTTTTCCTGTGTTTGTCTTCCCCTCCTTGATTCCTTTGCCCTTGTTCCCTTTCCCTCAAACCTTTCTCCTTCCCAGTGTTTCAGTGAAGGTGGCTGTTGGCTGACACTGCACCCCTAACCCCAAAATTTCTATCTTTGGAGCGGGGGACCAGTATGGCTACAGTGCACCCATCCCTTCTCATCTCACCTGTTCCCCTGCATCCCAGAACCATACAAAGCAAGAGCACAAGGATGGAAACAATAGAAAGAGAGAGAGGAAGAGAAGACAAAGGAACACAAATGAAAGAAAACCGAAGAAACAGCTTGCGTTATGGTTAAAAAATTCCTCTCTCACTGTAGGGAGTTCAATTCCCCCAAAGAAACTGGAATGAACCGCCCCTTTCCATCCGATGGAGAAAGAAGGAAAAAGGAGGAGCAGGATTCCCATGTTCTTTCCCACAGTCTTTCTTTCTCTCTCATTTTCTTTTCATCCATCCAGCCATCTCTTCAACCAGTGACCTGTCTGCCCATCTTCCATCTACTGCCAAATTTCAACAGCAAATAAAACTCTTTCAATGTTCCATGTTTACAAGAACCTGCTGGAGAAAAGCTCCCCCCCAGCCCTATGAAGATAGTGGGGGAGCAAGTTTACACATTTTTGTTGGGAACAAAGGAAAAGAACCAGCCTGGGAAAAGAGGAAAATCTGATCTCTCCTCTGTGGTGTTTACAAAAGACAATGGACAGGCTGAGAAGGAGTGGGCTGAGAGACACTTTAGAAACTGGCGATGATGGAACAACTTAGAGCAACTTACCATGACTCCAAAGGTGTGGTATCCAGGTGGAGGTGCAGTATAACTCAAATAGGTGTGGTTGCACACCCATAAGACACCCAGAAAGGCTTGTATAACCAAACATACCATCCCGCCAATCAACCGGAAAAGATGACAATGGAATGGGTGAAATTAGCTGAAGGAATGAATTAAATCAACAGAGTCAACAGCTTGAATCACAAGAAGTTAAGAAATGTATGGTGGAAACGGATGTGAAAGTGAAGTTGAAAAAAAGGGGGAGGGAACCCCACAGAGGCTACATGCAAAAGAAGGAGGTGATTGGCAGAATGAGCTCTACGGAGGAAAATGTTACAGGTCCAACAAACTAGAATGAAATGACAGCAAAAGAAGTTGGAAGAACGACAACAGAGCTACTGGAGGACACAAAATAGCTGTTTTGGGAATCCTAAAGAAGAAAGTGAGATTGCAATGCTTAAAATGAGAATGTTGGAATGAATGAAAGAAAGGTTGTAGTAGAAGTAAGGAGGGGTGGGGGGTGTTAGCCGACATCCCCAGTTCAAAGTTGAAAGCATGAAACACAAAAAACAAAAAGACCGACATCTTTTCCCTTTTTAAAGGACCAGCTGCAGCCAGAAAAGTAGGATTGCAAAGCATGAATGTGTGCAGCATCTTTTAATTGGTGGATTGATTTATTAGCCTCAGTGACGGGCTGTGGGAACTGATGAATCTTGGCCAAACACTATTTAGAAAAACCCTAAGTATTTAGCAAACATGAGAGACAGCTGGGGCAGGAACGTGGCAGGAATTCAGGGTGGCTGTAGGATGAGTTGGGGAATGTGCCGAGAAATTGTGGGGAAAGACAGTTCCAAAATATTATGCTACCTGAAACAAACGATAAAATATATCTTTATGTGCAAAGACAGACTTAAGTATCCCATTGTACTTGAGGAGGGAAAAGTAACTTAAAGAGCACAGGGCAGGCTGCACAGCATTTATGTTTTGGTTTTCCAGCATAGTGTACACAGTGATTGCTACCCCCTTAAACCTTTGTGAAGTGTCTGCCATCAAAGGCATTGTATTATAAAGGTTAATTCTTCACTCTGAGGGTTACTAACAGGATACCTTTCACATATCTAAGTCCAGACCCACCACAGTTCCCACCCAGAGGCCATGTCCCCACTGGTTGGTCATTATGGAAGTTGTTGTCAAAAATATCTGGAGGAATCCAGTTGAGGAAACTGAAATTCAACATCTCTTCTTGCTTAATCCTTTTTTTTTGGGGATCAGACAAGAGATTGTGAATTTCTTTGCTCAGTTGCTTTGAAAGGCAAAAAAGGCAGAGAGAGTATGCACACACACACACTCACATACAACAGAGGAGTAACTACTGAACACCTCCACCCTCACTACAAAGATTGAAAACCCTCAATATTGTGAGGATCAGAACTGAAGCAGGAGTGTGTTTATACAAGTATCTGCTGGAGTGACAATGTAATAGAGAGGAATATATGTTTCCACCCTGTATATATTATTACTTCTCTGTTGGACAAAGGAAGCTTATAATTCTAATCTGCAGTCAGAACTGTGCTATTAAAAACAAAACAGGGCACCCCTGTTATTGGAAGTGTACAGATCCTAGTCAACATTATCCATGGTGTAAGAGTCAAGTCAAGAAGGAATGTGATAATACCATCTAATTACTAACAAGCAAAGAAACAAGACATTCTCTAAGGGGGGGAAAGGAAAAAAACCCAGGACAGATGAAAGTTTGCACGAGATTCAGTTTAAAAACCAGGACAGGGGAACATCATTATCCTCAGAGAAGGAAAGGAAGCTGGGATGATACAGACCCCTCTTTGGATGGAGAGAAGATCACACCAAGCCAGAGAGGGAAGCACATCTACCCAGCAGGCTCACCAGATGTGACGCAGCAGCACAGGGAGAGAAGGGTTGAATGACGATGCTTCACTGAGAAATGTACTCTTGAGTAGCCATATGCTCCATGCAAGCCAGAAAGAAAGATATCTTGAAAAGGCTTAGATAGACAACCATGTATGTGATTGGACAGAATCTACTTGGGAGCGGGGTGGGGATGGCAGGGGGGAGAACAGGGAGAGGCAAAGAAGTTGTGTGTAGCAGACACTAAATTTACACGCAGCACAATGTGACTTTTATTTTTTTTTCTTTTTCTTTTTGGCTTTGGTTTTCCTGCAGATTGTTACACAAAGGGGATGGGGTGGGGTGGGTGGGGACACCGGCAGCCTCATGGCAGCATCCTTTATAATTTATACTTGGGAGAGAGCATGGGGCACTATTTAAGGGGGAGGAGGGTCTGAAACTCCTTCCACTATTAATCCCATCTGCACGATGTATGAGCCTCTGGCCTCTGCCAACCATCCTGCCCAATTAAACCAAGCAAAACCAAAATGGCCCATTCCTTGATGGATGCATGATGCAGCTGGAAGGACAGTTTTGGTAGAAGGAGTCTTCTTCTCAGCCT
>WNWU01002471.1:0-11193 GCA_012654045.1 Ptyas mucosa | reverse complement strand
TCCTGAATCGAAGGTAATTCTTGTTTCTTCCAGTACTGTGCCACAAGTAGTCTTGCCGCTGTTATTAAATTTAAAATCAACTTAATTTCTAATCCAGTACAGTCTGTTATAATACCTAACAAAAAAAATTGTGGCGTAAATTTAATCTTTTTCTTTAATATATTTTGAATTATCCACCAAATTCTTATCCAAAACGCCTTAATACTTTTACATGACCACCATATGTGAAAATACGTAGCATCTTGGTATCCACATCTCCAACATTTGGGCTGAATATTTGGGTACATACAAGCTAATTTCTTAGGGTCCAAATGCCATCTATAAAACATTTTATAAAAATTTTCTCTTAAATTTTGAGCCTGCGTAAATTTTACATTTCTGACCCATATATTTTCCCATGTTTCTAACGTTATTATTTCCCCTACATTTTGTGCCCATTTTATCATACAATCCTTAACTAATTCTGTCTCTGAATCTATTTCCAATAGTGCGCTATATAACCTTTTTATATGCATTCGGCTCTGATCTCTTATTTGCTTAATCAAATTCTCTTCACATTGTAAAATACCCTTTTTTTGGTCTTCCTTCCATCTGGCCTGTAGCTGGCCATATTGAAACCAGGTCTTAATTATTCCTTGATCTTTTAATTGTTGTATATTTTTCAACTGAAACCCCTGTCCTACCTTCTCCAAGAGTTGCTTATATGAAATCCCATCTTGCTTTTGTTCTATATTTATATTTTCAATCGCATGTCTGGGTATTGCCCAAATTGGTATTTTATCATTTAATTTATAACTATACTTCTTCCATACACGTAACAAGGAACTTCTCAATATATGACTCTTAAAAATATTATCTACCTTTTTATCATACAATAAGTATGCATGCCAGCCAAAAACCAGGCCATACCCTTCAACATTTAATATCCTGTCCTCTGTTAAATTAATCCAATCACTAAGTAATGATAAAGCAGCTGCCTCATAATAAAGCCCCAAATTAGGCACCTTGAGTCCACCTCTTTCTCGGGCATCTTGCATTATTTTCTGTTTAACTCGAGGTTTTTTCCCTGCCCAGACAAACTTATTTATACCTTTTTGCCATTCTTTAAGTGTTTTATCAGTTTTAAGTATTGGTATTGTTTGAAAAAGGAACAAAAACCTTGGTAAGAGATTCATTTTTATGGCAGCTATCCTTCCTAACAATGACAATTGTAACTTACTCCAATTTTGAATCTCTAATTGCATCTTTTGCCACAATAGTTCATAATTATGGTGATATAATTTGGAGTTGTTTGTCAGGATATTTATTCCTAAATACTTGACCTTTTTAACTACTTCAAATCCTGTTTGCTTCTCCGTTTCTTGTTTTTGTTTAAGAGTCATATTTTTAGCTATTATCTTTGTTTTGGCTGCATTTATTTTAAAGCCAGAGATTAATCCATACTCTTTAATAGTATCCATTAAAATTCTAACCGATTGTAACGGTTGGGTTAAGGTAACAACCAGGTCATCTGCAAATGCACGCAGCTTATATTCATGATTTCTAATCTGTATTCCTTTTATTTCTTCTGTGTCTCTAATATTGTTCAACAAAATTTCCAGTGATAAAATAAATAATAATGGAGACAAAGGGCATCCTTGCCGTGTACCTTTTTCTATTAAAAAGTTATCAGTTAAGCCTCCATTAACTATTATTTGTGCTGTTTGTTTCTGATATATAGCCTTTATTGATTGTATAAAAGTGTCACCAAACTGCATTCTGTCAATTAATTTTAATAAAAACTTCCAGTTAAGCCGATCAAATGCTTTTTCCGCATCTAAAAAAATTATGCCTGCAGGGACCTGGTTGTTCCTTTCCAAATATTCCAATACATTAACAATATGTCTTACATTATTTTTCAGTTGTCTGCCAGCTATAAAACCCGTTTGATCATGATGTATTATTTGTTGCAGTACTTTCATCAATCTATTTGCCAACACTTTAGTAAATATCTTATAATCCGTATTTAACAATGAGATAGGCCTGTAATTTTTAGGCTCTGTATGGTCCTGACCTTCCTTTGGTATTAATGATATAAAGGCTGTTTTCCATGAGGGGGGGAACCTTTCCTCCCTGTTGTATATTATTAAGTAATACTTTCATTGGTTCAGCCATTTCTTCATATAAATTTTTATAATAGACCGCAGTCAGGCCGTCAGTTCCTGGGGCCTTACCCATCTTTAAATCTTTAATTGCAGACATAATTTCCTCCAAGGTAATTAACCGAGTTAACATATCCCTTTGTTCCTGTGAAACTGGCTTCAGATTTTGTTTCTTAAGAAATCTATCAATATCCATATCCTGAATCCTATCTGCCTTATATAATTCTGAATAATATTCTGTAAACGACTTCTTAATTAATTCTTGCTGAAAGACCTCCTTTCCCTGATATTTAATTTTTTCAATTGTTCTCTGAGTTTGTTTCTTTCTAAGCATATAAGCCATCCATCTTCCAGGCTTGTTAGCATTACAAAATGTATTATGTTTAGCATATTGTAAATTAGTTGCCGTTTGATCTGCTATCAACATTTTAAATTGTTCTTTCAGCAAATTAATAACCTCTTTAACTTTAATATCCCTTGGGTTTTTTATCAAAAGCTGTTCTTTTTCCTTAATTTGCTCTTCCAACACCCTTCTTTTTTCCCCTTGTTTTTTCCTGAATTTATTATTCATATAGATTAGGACACCCCGCATATAAGCCTTACTAGCATCCCATACCATTTCCATTGAGGTACCCTTTTGCATATTCATAATAAAATATTCTTTCAGATATTTCTTACATTCTTTAATATTTTCCCCATACCTAAACAAGTTTTCATTAACTCTCCAGGACCTCTTTGGTCCATTAGAATAATCTATTTCTACCCATACAGGGCTATGGTCAGTCAGAGTTCTTGGAAAGATCTTTGTAGTCTTCACCCTAGGGAAAAGATCATTTGATATTAGTATAAAATCTATCCTTGAAAAGGATTGATGTCTATCTGAGAAGAAGGTAAAATCTTTATCTGTTGGATTTCTATCACGCCAAATATCTTTCAACTCCCATTCCTCCATCAAATCAAAGAAAGATCTTGGCAATTTAGCTCTTGAGGCAACACTTTGATTCGATCCTAACTTATCTTTTTTCACATCAATTACTCCATTCCAGTCACCAAGCAGGATACATATTTTATATTTCCAATTGATCATTTTCGCATGTAAAAAACTATAAATATTTCCTGTTGTTGATTGGGTGCATAAACCCCCAGTATTAAAGTTTTCTGTCCTTCAATCAAAACTTCAATTGCCAGATATCTACCTCTTTCATCTGATTCAATTAATTTAGAAATTAAATTTTTCTTTAGGTAGATAGCTATACCATTTTTTTTCTCTGATGATGCTGCAACATAATGTGCACCCAATTTTGAATTTATTAAATATTTTTGATCCTGTATTCTAATATGAGTTTCCTGCAAACATATAATGTCATTCTTAAATTGTTTAAGATACGTAAATATCTTCCTTCTTTTTTGTGGAGAATTCAAACCATTAACATTCCAGGTCAGGAATCTAGTTCCCATGCTTGAACTTTTGAAGCCTTAGGAGCATTTGCTGGTTTTCCAACTCTAAACGACTTTTCGGTCTGGCTCCTCCCACCGCTTCTGTTTTGGCGATTTCAGAACTTGGTAATTGCAGTTGTTGCATTTTTAACTCCTCTACTCTTTGCTGTAGCAGCTCTAGTCATTCTTTGTTCTCTGGGTTCTGGCACCTCTGCCACAACTTTAAGGATGTCTTCTTGACTTGTTGAAATTGAAATTTCCCCCTGTACAATGGATAACAATCCTTCTTGTGGTAACTTCTCAGCTGTTTCTTTAACTTCAATTTCCGAAGATTTGGACCTTCCAGCCTTTAAAACATTGATGTAGAAATCCCTTGCCTTATCAATTGTATTCAACCTGTATCTTTCTCCTGAATAATTCACCACCAGACCGGCTGGAACATCCCATCTGTATTGTAGCTGACGATTCTTTAATTCTTCAACCAAAAAAGAATAATCTCTTCTTGCTCTTAACATCTTTGGGGGAATTTCTTTCATTGTCATCACCTCTTGTCCATCCACTTCTAGCTTTTTCTTGTAAGTTGCTTGCAATACTTCATTACGCATAAATCTTATAGTAAAATATATTACTATATCTCTTGGAAGCTTTCTCTGTCTTGCCACCCAGGAGTTAACTCTGAAGATTTTATCCATTTGCCACATCGCTTCGCCTTTTGGAATTCCCAGCACCTGTGCTATTGCTTCTCCCAACTTCTCCTTCAGATTTTCTTTCTTATCTTCTTTCACTCCTCTAATTCTCACCGCAAACTCCATTTCCCTATATTGCATAAGTAACAGGTCAGTCTCAGATCTCTCAATTTTTTGCTGGGCTGTGTCCACATTATTGCTCAAAATTTCAGTAGTTTCTTTAACTTCCTCTATTTTAGAATCCAAATTTTCAGCTTGGGCAGCAAGTCCTTGAAATGCGTAAAGTATATCTTCTCTAATGTCCACATTACGTGCTGCCAATTCCTCTGTAACTGTTTGAATTTTTGTGTCAATCACAGCAGTAAGATCCTCTGCAACGTTTTGAATTCTAGCTGTAAGTTTATTTTCTGTAGCACTCAATGCACCTTGAATGACCTGTTGTATCATTTCAATTGTTAAAGTCTAAGTCTCTTGTACTTTAGGAGTATGAGCAGGAGAACTTCCAGCACTGGATGAGCCTTTTGCTGGGACTGTCTTTACTGGGGGAGGTTTTGTGGCCATTTTGAAATTTTCCCTCCTCCTTCTTCTATTTACTTTCTTTCCTTCTTGTATTCTTAAAGTTTCTTTTTAATTAAACAGCCAATCAGTCCAAACAATTCTTTCTTTTTTTAGGAAAAAATACAAAGAAAAATCCTCCTTCTGACAAATCTTTAACAAAAATACAGTTTCTTTGAGGCTATGCTAGTAATCAGTTCACTTTCGCTTTCCCAGCCACTCAAGCCTCAAACGCCATTTTTTTTCCTTTCCCTTTTACTTTGTAACTTCCGAAGGAGGCAATCCACACAAATAAAGAAGTTAAGTAGAATACTTGCTATTAAAGTCCTCCTGGCTGATCCCGTCTGCTAGTTGTTATTACTTGAATTTATAATATCCAAAAAAAAGTCCAACAGATGCGGTCGCGGCTTGTGGGTCTGCTGAAGCAGCGACGTTCCCGGTCTGGAGCACTTAGCTGGCTTCTGGGGAACTCAGCCTTTCACCCCCACAGAAATCCTTCTGGGGGGCTTTGGCGAGCTCTACCCCCACCAGCAAGCTCTTCGCTTCCCCCTTTTGCCCTGGGGGAAGTTTTCAAACCTCCCGGCTGCGTTGGATTGCAGCACAGGGGTTTTAACAGGACCGTGGAGCGGGCGCGCTAATTAAGGCGCCATCCAGGCTCGCGGAGCCGCCGGAAGTCTATATGACTTTTGAATGCTTACAACTATTGTTATTAGCCTATGGCTGTGATGGCGAACCTATGTCACGCATGCCCAAAGTGGCACACAGAGCCATGTTGCCTGGCACGTGCAGCATCTCCCGTTCCTCTTCCTGGGTTTCTGGCATGCAGGCGCATGCGATGATCAGCTGGCCTTTTTGAATGCGGCAGTGCCGGAAACTAGAAGAGCCAGTCTTTTGTTTTCCTGCAGGAGCATGTGTGCCGGCCAGCTGATCATTTCATGCCCATGCGTGCCAGAAACCCGGAAGAGTAGCTGAAACCGGAAGTTCATTTTCAGGCACGCGCATGCACCCTGGGCAGCTCCTGTTTCGGGTTATGGCCCAGATGCACACTCAGTGCTGAAAAGGTTCACCATCACTGCTCTATGGCATTGTTACATAGTCAGGAGACTATGCATAGTAGTAGTTTGGCTGCCAATTTATTAGCTCTGTTATGGTAAATACTTGTGTGCTTTCCAAGGTGCATTCATTACAGGAGTGTGAGCTAGGTTCACATCAGAATGAAAGATGAGCAGCTTTTCCTGCAGAGTCATCCTAAGCCCCCCTCCCTTCACCAGAGCCACCTTGCAAATTAACATCACAAGCAGGAAGATTCAGAACTGGCAGGAATCTGACCACCTGCACAAAGCACCAGTTTGTCTCCCCAACTAAGTGGTACCTATTTATCTTCTTGCATAGAACATTTCTTTCAAATTGCTAGGTGGGCAGAAGCTGAGGCAAGTGATGGGAGCTCACCCCACCATGCAGTGCTAGGGCTCAAACCACCAAAGCAGAGAATGTCATGAAGCCATTAAGCCACCTCTGTTGCTTACAATGAAAAACCTGACACATAAAAAAATACAATTAACCAGAAATCTCAAATGGATAAAGGAGCAACTTTTATGCCACTAAGAAATTTGTTTTATGTGTATTCAGTAAAATCTCCAATTTTCTGTAAAGAATACCTACATAGAAATAATACCAATACAATTGAATATATTTTAATCTTCTACTATACAGTGAACTTTTTTGAAAAATTCAGAAGGATATACTTATAGTTCTTTCCTACTGCCCTCTTACCCAATTCTTACTGTATGTTGAATTCTCATTAAAAAAAATATTGGTGCTGCAATTGCAGAGTTACACACTGTTTAAAAAAAAAATCCCTCCCACCCTCATGAATATTTCTGTTTCTGATCATCTTGCTATCACACTGAAGTAGACCAGTGGTAAATACCATTTTTTCCTTCATTTTTTCCCCCAATTTCAATAAGCCCAATATAGATAAGGTAAATTGAGCTATGTGTTCTAATCCCAAAAGAGTTTTTTTTAATTATCTACATTTGTGTTTTTTTCAGTAAAGAACATATAAGATCTCAATTAAGATACAACACATTTTATTTATTTTTATTTATTTTATTTTATTTTGATTTATATGCTGCCCTTTTCCGGAGACTCAGGGCGGCTTACAATGCGTTAAGCAATAGCCTTCATACTTTTGTATATTTTATACAAAGTCAACTTATTGCCCCACAAACTGGGTCCTCATTTTACCTACCTTAGAAAGGATGGAAGGCTGAGTCAACCTTGAGCATGGTGAGAATTGAACTCGCAGTAATTGCAGACAGCTGGAAGCTAAATACTACTCTTAACAGTAGCATTAGTCTGCTGCGCCACTCAGGCTCCTCTTATCCATGCTTTCTTATCCATTGTTTTATTTCATCTATTATTTTTTACTTCGTTCTTCCCCTGCAATTATATACATTTTGAACATGTTAATGTCTGAGAGCTGCACAGATCCCAAATGATTTGTGAGAATCACTAACGCCGAAATGCAATGCAACAAAATAAAATCATTTGTAGAAAATAAAATAGAACATTGTCTGGACTGGTCCCACTTGGGGTTAAAGATAGTTAAGGTGCTGAACTTTGATAATTGTCCCTCTTATCTAGTAACACACTGTCTGGGGACTTAGATTAGACTTATCAGAATTAATGAAGGGCAGTGCTGGGAAGCTGAGCTGACTTAAAGAAGGAATTGCTTCATTCAGAATGGTGATATTTGGAACAATATTTTTAGTGCTTTTGCATCCGGTTGCATCCAAAATTCCAAGGGATAAATGCCGCATCAGTAAGCCACTGCCTTTTCTTCATAAGCAATACCAACCAGGAGACCTCATTATTGTAGGCATTTTATCTAAGATCTACATATTGACTTCCATGATGGACTTCAGTAAAGCACCCTCTAGTTATCTCTTTGATGACATTCTGTAAGTTTATTTTAAAACACACATATATTCCTTTCTAATGCCAATTGAGATGGTTTCCTCTCTGCCTCGGTAATGACATTCTTTCTGATTATATCATGAAGGAAAGATAGCATAGTAAGATTTAGTTAACTTCAGGAAAACCTCTATCAAAGGAAGCTCCTATGAGTCAAACCCATGGCTTTCAAAGAAGCAAGTATTTCTGATTATGGTTAATAATATACAATAACAATAACAATACAATACAATTCTTTATTGGCCAAGTGTGATTGGACACACAGGGATTTTGTCTTTGGTTCATATGCTCTCAGTGTACATAAAAAGACAAGATCCATTCGTTAAGAATCATGGTACAACACTTAATGATAGTCATAAGGTACAATCAAGCAATCAAATCATACTAGGAAATAATATAAATCGTAAGGATACAGCAACAAGTTACAGTCATACAGTCATATGTGGGAGGAGATGGGTGATAGGAACAATGAGAAGATTAATAGTAATAGTAATGCAGACTTAATGAATAGTTTGACAATGTTGAAGGAATTATTTCTTTAGCAGAGTGTTCAGGAAAAAACTGTTCTTGTGTCTAGTGGTGTGCAGTGCTCTATAGCGTCGTTTTGAGGATAGGAGTTGAAACAGTTTATGTCTAGGATGTGAGGGGTCTGTAAATATTTTCACAGCTCTCTTTTTGACTCGTGCAGTATACAGGTCCTCAATGGAAAGCAGGTTGGTAGCCATTGTTTTTTCTGCAGTCCTAATTATCCTCTGAAGTCTGTGTCTGTCTTGTTGGGTTGCAGAACCAAACCAGACAGTTATAGAGGTGCAGATGACAGACTCAATAATTCCTCTGTAGAACTGTATCAGCAGCTCCTTGGGCAGTTTGAGCTTTCTGAGTTGGCGCAGAAAGAACATTCTTTGTTGTGCTTTTTTGATGACTTTTTGATGTTAGCTGTCCATTTTAGATCTTGAGATATGGTAGAACCTAGAAATTTGAAGATCTTTACTGTTGATACTGTGTTGTCTAGTATTGTAAGAGGTGGTAGTATGGGAGGGTTTCTCCTAAAGTCCACCACCATTTTTGCGGTTTTGAGTGTGTTCAGTTCCAGATTGTTCTGGTCGCACCACGAGGGTAGTTGTTCAACCTTCCGTCTGTATGTGGATTCATCATTTTCTCGAATGAGACCAATCACTGTTGTGTCATCTGCGAACTTCAGTAGTTTAAAAGATGGATCATTTGAGGTGCAGTCATTGGTATATAGAGAGAAGAGAAGTGGAGAGAGCACTTCAGGGGCCCCCCAAGAACATCCTTGGGGGGCCCCTGTGGTTAATATTATGGTTAATAATATACAGATCATGTCTTTAGTAGGTGAAAATCAAAGCTCAGTTCACATCAACTAATCTGTGATTCATTAAAAAAATTAAAATTAAGGCTGGAATTTTCAGTCATATTTGAAAATTCCCATAATTTAATATTGTGATTAAAAAAAGTAAAAATAAAAGAGTGTATAGAAGGAATAGGAAATGTTGGTAAATTATTTACAGATGGTTGGGAAACCTTTGTAATATCCTGAAATGAAATAGACCAATGTTGTATTTGGCATTAAACATTATGTGACATGTTCTTTTTCTTTTACAGGGTCATGACACCAGTTTATCAGCAATTTCTGTCATTACAATTTAGTATTCAGGAGATCAACAAAAATCCCCAGATTTTACCTAATCATACTTTGGGTTTCTATATCTATAATAGCTATTTTAGTGCAAGTTGGACTTATCGTGCCTCATTAGAATTATTCTCTGCTGAAGGGAACTTGATCCCTAACTACAACTGTGATGTGCAAAACAGACCAATAGCTGTCATTGGAGGACCTACCGCTGCTGTTGGATTTCATTTGACAACCCTCCTGTCTCTTTACAAGATGCCACAGGTACAATGCTTTATCGGAACATAGGCATTTTGTAAGTCTTTCATTCATTCATCTTTTTTTCCTTATGGCCATGCCTACTTGTACAGTACAAGAATGCCATGTATGCTATAACTGGAATAAAGAGCTTGGACTTTAACAGTAACAGAGTTGGAAGGGACCTTGGAGGTCATCAAGTCCACCCCCCTGCTCATGCAGGAGACCTGTACTAAGATTTTGAACCTCCAAACTGCCAACCTTTCTGATCAACAAGTCTTAGCCACTGAGCCACCTAGTCAGGATTTAAAGAAGAACCTGGGCTTCAAAGGAACTTCCACTCTTGTGATTAGGAAACTTGGAGTGAGGGTTTAAGAAACTGAATAGACTAATTACAGATTCCAAACATTGGACACGTTCTTTTTGCTCTTGGCTTTAATGAAGGGGGGGAAAATGCTATAAATTAGGAATGGATACCTGAAGATTAAACAATGGAGACATCCTCTTATCATGCTGCCAATAAGCATCTGTGTATAATTTAGAGCATCAACCTAAAAAGTTTGACAAGGCTTAGCACCAAAATATATCTTATATATCAAAATATATAAGAGCCGAGGTGGCGCAGTGGTTAGAGTGCTGTACTGCAGCTACTTCAGCTGACTGCTAGTTCAGCAGATCAGCAGATCAAATCTCACTGGCTCAAGGTTGACTCAGCCTTCCATCCTTCCGAGGTGGGTAAAATGAGGACCCAGATAGTTGGAGGCAATATGCTATTTAGTATACTGTCGATTGTTATAAGCCGCCCAGAGTCCTCAGAGAGTGGGTGGCATAGAAATATGATTAATAATAAAAAAATAAAAATAATAAATAAAAATAATAATATCTGCAGTGTCTTTCTTTAAGCATTGAAGACAAAGGTCTTCCAGAGGGTTTTGTGATATCTTAGTCTTTGTTATTTATTTAGCATGTAGAATAACAGAGTTAGAACGGACCTTGGAGGTCAACCTGCTGCTTAGGCAGGAAACCCTACACCACTTCAGACAAATGGTTATCCAACATCTTCTTAAAAACTTCCAGTGTTGGAGCGTTTACAACTTCTGGAGGCAAGTTGTTCCACTGATTAATTGTTCTAATTGTCAGGAAATTTCTCCTTAGTTCTAAGTTGCTTCTCTCCTTGATTTGTTTCCACCCATTGCTTCTTGTCCTACCCTCAGGTGCTTTGGAGAATAGCTTGACTCCCTCTTCTTTGTGGCAGCCCCTGAGATATTGGAACACTGATATCATATCTTCCCTAGTCCTTTTTTTCATAAGACTACACATATCCAGTTCCAGCAACTATTCTTTATATTTTTAGCCTCCAGTCCCCCAATTATCTTTGTTGCTCTTTTCTGCCCTCTTTCTAGAGTCTCAACATCTTTTTTTTACATTTTTTACAAATTACATTAAATTTGTATTCAGTGTTTATTACTTTATTTATGGATCCTGTAGGATGGATGGATGGATGGATAAA
>WNWU01002464.1:0-23631 GCA_012654045.1 Ptyas mucosa | reverse complement strand
ACCCAGGACAGGGAAGAGACCAACCGGACCAGCAGATATATTCCAACAGCGGGTCGGGAGGCGGCACACCGGAGCCGGTACCTGCAACGACCACTTCGCAGCCCAGCAGCAAGGCCGGAGGCGCACGGACAAGGCCGGCACCTTCAACGACCCAGCGGCAGGCATCCCAGGGGCGAGGGTCGGAGGACACCGGAGCAGCCACCTTCCAGACGGACGACGGAGAACAGAATGAACTGCGCAGGTCGAGCAGGGCTTCCAGACGTCCCGCCTACCTGCGTGACTATGTTTGTTGATCGACACGAGCTGAACCATGTTTCATCTAGGGGGGGAGGAGTGTTATGTCCTTATAAGGACATCCGGCCGGGGATTGGTTAATCCTCCGGGCGGGAAAGTTAAACCGCTGTCATTGGACGGCTGGTCTGCCGGAGCGCTATAAAAAGGGCTCCGGCAGCACAGCCGTTCGTCTGTTCTGACTTAGTTAAGAGCTGAATAAACTTGTTGAACAGACCCCGCTGGTCTTGTCTTCTTTCCTGCGCCTGATCTAACATTATCCACATCAAACATAAATTAGGATTGAGGTGTAAATTATCACTTTGTTGATGGCTGTAGTTTCAGCTGAGATACATACCATGCTCTTAGATAGCACAAGGAAAAACAGGGAGAAGATTGATATGGGTTCAGGTTAAATGGCAGGGACATACAGTATGTTTGACAAATACCAGATACATTACAGAGGCCTAATAACAGAATATGTTTGTTACAGGAGATACAAATATAAACACTTAACATGTGTGATACAAATACAAAGACATATATGTATTACAGGAACCTAATGGTTACAGAATACCAGTATATCATATTCTAGTATTTTTTATTTATTTTTTAATTTGATTTATATGCCGCCCTTCTCCGGAGACTCAGGGCGGCTTACAATGCACTAAGCAATAGCCTTCATACTTTTGTATATTTATACAAAGTCAGCTTATTGCCCCCACAAACTGGGTCCTCAATTTACATTTATTATATCCTTATTATTGTTCCCCTTTCATGGCCTTTCTTCTTTCCTTATAGTATGCTGTAGAAAAAGGAGTCCGTGTTTTGGTAGATGCAGAATACACTTATATCAATCCTGCCTTGACATTAGTCACCATCGCAATGATGGCCACTTGGAACACCCAAAAGCCTTGGATTTGGAACACATATCAAGCATATCTGAAGGTGGGTCTTTATTCGTAGAATCTCTCCTCCTTTGTATTTTATTCATCACACTGCCTGGGAATTCAAAAAAAAAATGCACACTTAATCAAAACAATTAAGGGCACTTTTTAAAATATTCCATAGCAGTTGTTTTGTTGGTTGACTAGTTTTGTTTTCCCTCAGGACACTTTGGACCGCCTGAGGCAAGATGTGGCCCTTGCAGAACATTTTGGGGTTTGCTTTGGAGTAAAGCTAGTCCGGGGGGCTTATCTGAACAAGGAAAGGAAACTGGCAAAGGAAAAGGGGTACCCTGATCCTGTACAGCCCAGCTGGGAAGCTACCAATGAAAGGTGAGGATTTTTTCAATAGAACTGTTCTTCTATTTTGAGCCTTGGATATGTCAGGCTGTGTGCTACTAGTAAGATTTTTGTTAGTCCTTCTCCTTCTGTAGTAACATCCCCTCCCCACCCTTTTCGTTTTCCTTGGCAAACAGTTACCGGCGTTGTCTGGATTTTGGCTTGGACCAAGTATCTCAAGTCAAGGAAAGATTTGAGATGATTGTGGCCACACACAATGAAGCCTCTGTGACCCATGCTGTACAAAGGTATGATAGTGAAAAAGAGGTGAGGAGGAATGGTGTAATAATGGTTTTAGGACCCACATTCTTTCTGCTTTACATAAATGACCTTTCCGATCATATTATAAGCAGCTGTGTCCTCTTTGCTGATGACGTAAAACTATTTAACACCACTGACAATACTGTTGCCCTTCAAAGCGACCTAGACTATGTGTCAGAATGGTCACGCAATTCCTAATCTCAACAAACAAATGCTCTGTCTTACACAAACAAATGCTCTGTCTTACACATTGGCAACAAAAATCAGAACACCAAATACAAGCTGCGTGGATACGACCTTGTAGATGACCCTCACTCTGTCAAGGACCTAGGAGTACTCATCTCCAATAATCTAAGCCCCAGACTAAGCCCCTCACTGTAACAGCATTGCCAAAAAGACATTAAGAGTTGTTAACCTAATTTTGCGACGCTTCTTCCCTGATAACATTGTACTATACTAGGGCATACAAAACCTTTGCCAAACCAATTCTCGAATACAGCTCGTCTGCTTGGAATCCACACTGTATATCAGACATTAATACAATTGAGCAGGTCCAGAGGTATTTCACGAGAAGATTACTCCACTCCTTTACTCACAATAGAATCCCTTAAGTCACCAGGCTTGACATTTTGGGCCTGGACAACCTGTAACTATGCTGCCTACAGTCTAACCTAAGCATAGTACACAAAATTGTCTGCTACAATGTCCTACCTGTCAACGACTACTTCAGCTTCAACCACAATAATACACGGGCAAACAATAAATACAAACTCAAGGTAAACTGCTCCAAACTCGATTGCAGAAAATACGACTTCAGCAACAGAGTGGTCAACTCCTGGAATGCTCTACTTGACTCCGTTGTTACATCCTCAAACCCCCACAGCTTCAACCTTAAACTGTCTATTGTGAATCTCACCCCATTCCTAAGGGGTCCGTAAAGGGGGCGTGCATAAGCGCACCAGTGTGCCTACCATCCCTGTCCTACTGACCCCATTTATTTGTACTCATTTCCTATGTTCATGTCCATGTTTATACTTACACCTGTTATCTTGTACATGTTTGACAAAATAAATAAAATAAATAAATAAATAAATAAATAAATATCTACAAATAAAACATCTACAAAAATATATTGAGGCTTTGAAAAAGTGCTGAAAAGAGCAATTAAGATGATTAAAGGCCTGGAGACTAAAACATATGAAGAACAGTTTCAGGAGTTGGGTTTGGCTAGTCTAAAGAAAAGAAGGACTAAGGGGGACATGATGGAAGGATTCCAGTATTTGAAAGGCTGCCATAAAGAGAGGGAGTCCATTTATTTTTTTAAAGCACCAGAAGGAAGGACAAGAAACAATGGATGGAAACTAATCAAGGAGAGAAGCAACCTGGAATTAAGGAGAAACTTCTTAACAGTGAGAAGAATCAACCAGTGGAATGGCTTGCCTTCAGAAATTGTGGGTTCTTCATCACTGGAGGTTTTTAAGAAGAGACTGGAGAGTCATTTGTCAGAAATGGTGTAGGGTCTCCTGCTTGAGCAAGGGGTTGGACTAGAAGACCTCCAATGTCCCTTCCAGCTCTATTCTGATTGATTGGTTGATGTTGCACGATTCTATGTCCTTAAATGATCTGTACAAGAAATTGCATGCACAAGAAGCAAACTGCCAAGAGGAAGAGAAGAAATAAGGCAATAAGCTGGGAAGCCTGCAAAATTTCATTTAGATCAGAGATTCCCAAGTCATATGGCCTCCAGATTTGTAAACTTCAACCTTTTTAATCAGTAGTGACATTGTTCAGTATTCTGGGAATTTGTCCATATAGCTGAAGACTGACAAGGCATTCATCTTCCAGTACTTGAGGGGCTGTCCCAGGAAAGAGAAGATTGACTTATTGTACAAAGCACCAGAACCAATGAGTGGAAGCTTGTTAAAGAAAGATTACAGTAACTTGCAAGTAAGGATACATTTTCTGACAGTGAGAACAATTAATCAATGGAATAGCCTCCCTTCAGAATTGTGTGTCAGAGAGTTGATTGATCCCATCCTGACTCTGGGATAATCGCACCCTGGTTTAGAGGTTTGGACCGAGGCTTCTCCTTGAATGTATACATTAAGAAAATAAAACCGGAAGAAGTATTTCTAATAAAAACTCATTTTATTGTAAAGTAAAAAAAATAAAGATAACTCTTACTATCTAATTAATTGGCTACATCTTGCCAGCGTTCCTGCCTGACCTCTTGGCAGGAGAACAAAGGAGTAAGAAGAAGGATAATGGAGGCTAGAAAGGAATGCACGCTTGCGCACTTAATACTGATAACAAAACTTGGCAAAACTACAGTAAGCCTATTAGACCAAAAATGACAGCTCAGCTGGGAAATACAAGAACGCAGTGACATTGTGGACGTTTTGAAAAACAGACTGGGCAATCATTTGACTAGGGTGGTACAAGGTCTCCTGCCTTTAGCAGAGGATTAGACCAGAAGCAACAAAGTTTGTGCTCAAGGATTGACATGTTTTCCATTTTAACACAACTGAGAGGGAAAGGTCAAAATAACCAGAAGCTTAAAAACATTAATGTGCATGTAAAGGCAAATAGTCATTTGCTCTCCTCAAACGTGTGGAAAATTAGGACAAAAAAAAAATTGAAACTGATATTTATGGGTATGTGATTTGCATAAAGTAGCAGAGGGAGCCTAGAGCCCTCGAGATTTTGTTGAGTCACAATTCTCAGAATCTGTCACTTTGGGCCATACAAGCTGAGATACTGAGGGTTGACATTCAGCAACATGAGAATTAGTTTGGTCTAGTAGCGGTTAAGGCACTGGTTTAGAAACCAGGAGACTTTGAATTGTAGGCTAACCTTAGGCATGAAAGCTGGCTGGGTGATTTTGGGCTAGTCACTCTTTCTCAGCCTAACCTACCTCAAAAGATTATTGTTGTGGGGAAAATAGGAGACAAGAGTATTAGATCTGTTTGCCATATATGAAACTGGCAGATTTTGGGATACCTGTCCCCTTGGTAGAAATCTGCTAATGAAATTATGCTTACTCCAGAATTGTCTTCTAGTTTACATGTCTATAGGGATTCTCAGTGATCCAGGTCATAGTTGTCCCAAAGTTGCTTTTTCAATTAGCTTACAGTTTATGCTTTCTATCCTACAATAAATACATACCCAACATTGCCTGTGTTTGTTTTATCTTCTTAAGGATGTCACAGATGGGCATCAACAAAAATGCTGGACCCATTAGCTTTGGGCAGCTGCTGGGTATGTGTGACCAGGTATCCTTGGCACTAGGTGAGTCTTGCTTCATGCTCTTCATGACTTTTCCCTCACTTTTTCCTTTCTTCCTGTGATATATTCACCTCCTTTCTCTAATTTGGTTTTCACCCTCCGGCCAAGTGTAGGTCAAGCAGGTTTTGCCATCTACAAATCTATCCCATATGGATCTGTGGAGGAGGTTATCCCTTATTTGATCCGGCGTGCTCATGAGAACCAGAGTGTGCTGCTCGGGATCCGAAAAGAACGGGATCTGCTTCGTTTGGAGCTGTGGAGGCGGATTTTGAGGAGGCCCTGATGGAATTTGCATTTACTAAAGACCATCCCTTTTTTTCTAGAATCATGGTTGCTTCCAAACCAGGATCTAACAGGAGGTTAAAATATTATGTTATTACATTTGTTAAACTTCCTGTGCTTTCCTACTGGGGTTTCCACTCCTTTTTCTATTACAGAAGATCCATTAAAAAGAGAAAGATGGAATAAGTATCTAGAGTTTTATTTGTTGTCAGTGTTAAGTCTGTTCCTGGTTACCTCAAACTTTCTTAATCATAGTTATTTAAAATACTCTAAAAAGTATTGATTTTGGAAAGCCTTGAAGATCTACTTCAGTGGTTCTCAACCTTTTCTTCACCATGGACCCCCTTTAAATAGCTTTTGTGGCCACATACCATGACCACATACGACCAAGACTCAACTCAAGATTTAAATCATAACATTTCTTCAAGCCTTCATGGACCAGGAGTCCACGGACCACAGGTTGAGAACCACTGATCTACTCCAAATCCCAGATGGGTTTCTATAGGTTAGCTTATATCAGCTTGGTTTTTTAGCTCCTTCTCCGTTTTCTTCTTCAAAAGAATTTTCAATATTGACTGAAGATTATTTGCTTATAACTAAGTTTGCCAGCTCAGAAACCTCTTGGGCATGGCAATCAACTGTGGAGTGCTTGGTGGAGGTTCAGTGCCCTGATACTTTTAAATAAGATTGTAAAGATTAATATTAAGATTATGCATGTCTCCTTCCTAACAATTACTGTTCACAGTACTGAGTGCCCATCTTAGACATATAAACTCTGTGTTAGCCATCCAGTGTTTGCACCAGAGATGGAAATAGCCTGCTTGCAATCATTCTGCAATCATCCATTTCCCCCACCCCCTTCCAATGTTGGCATTGAGGTTGAGTTTCAGGTGAATTTTTAATCATAAGTGACACAATCAAGTTCATTGGAAGCAATCCCCAACAGAGAGGGAGTGGGAATAATTTGCCTGATCTTTCTGGTTTTTCCATTTTTTCCAAATGCAAAACTTGTCACAAGTTTTACAATCTGCTACAGAATACATATTATATCATCTGAGAGAATGCAATTTGTCAAGGCAGGCCTTGTTCCCTTGTCTTCTTGATTCTAGGATTGACTCAAAATAACAGAATAGCCAAGTTGGAAGGAACCCTGGAGATCTTCTAGTCCAACCCCATGCTTAAGCAGGAGACCCTATATTATTCCAGACAAGTAGCTGTCCAGTCTCTTCTTAAAAGCCTCCAGTGATGAAGTACCCATAACTTCTGAAGGCAAGCTCTTTCACTGGTTAATTGTTCAGTTAGGAAATTTCTCCTTACTTCTAATTTGCCTCTCTAGTTTCCATCCATTGTTTCTTCTCTTTTTTCCTGGTGCTTTGGAAAAGGTTGTCCCACTCTTCGTTGTGGCAGCCCCTCAAATATTAGAACACTACTATCATGTCATTCTTAGTCCTCCTTTTCACTACACTAGACATATCCAATTCCTGCAACCATTATTCGTGTGTTAAAGCCTCCAGCCGCCTAATCATTTTATATCTGCCATCTGATTTTAGCAGTTTCCTTGGCTACCCTACACAGTGATGCAGTTGCAGTGAAGATTTAATCTGTTGTTATGTTTGACAGCAGCTTTCTGCTGCTTCCTAACTGATGTGTGTTGTAGCTTGAATATGTGTTGACCTCTTTAAGCAAGGCAGAATGGGGGGGGGGGATAAGGGGGTTGTGCCCTTATATAATGGACTTAATGAAGTTTAGTATTAGCAAACTAGAGCTCCACACATACAGGCAGCGCTAAACTGGATTAAAAGCAGCTGTTTTGCTAAAAATGGTTAAAGACAGTAATCAGGACAAATGGGATTTTTCTCTTACCAGTTGGCTAAAATGAAAAAAAAATGTGGTGTAGGAAGAATTGAGTGTCACAGCAGTACTGTATTAACATTATGTTGACCAAGTTCCTTTTCTGAAAACCTGTCACTTTGTTTTTAAAGCTAAGGGGAGATAAATAGAAGAATTGAATGTGGGCTTTGAGGATGTCAGTGAAAAAATCCTTCCTTTATTGGGCCTCCCTCATTATCTGGGAATGAGGTGATGGCTAAGCCTAAAAGCAAGAATTTAGGAGCATTCCTGTTCTAGGGACAGGAATTACTTTAGTTAGTTAGTTAGTTAGTTAGTCAGTCAGTCAGTCAGTCAGTCAGTCAGTCAGTCAGTCAGTCAGTCAAACGTCCATGAACACAGGAAATGAGTACAAATAAGTGGGGACAGTAGGACAGGGACGGTAGGCACACTAGTGCGCTTATGCACACCCCCTTAGGGACCTCTTAGGATCTCTACCGTAAGGTCCACGGTAGAGAGTTTAAGGTTAAAGTTTTGAAGGTTTGAGGATGTAACAACGGAGTCAGATAGAGCATTCCAGGCATTGACCACTCTGTTGCTGAAGTCGTATTTTCTGCAATCGAGTTTGGAGCGGTTTACCTTGAGTTTGTATTTATTGTTTGCCTGAGTATTATTGAGGTTGAAGCTGAAGTAGTCATTGACAGGTAGTACATTGTAGCAGACAATTTTGTGTATTATGCTTAGGTCAGACCGTAGGCAGCATAGTTCCAGGTTGTCCAGGCCCAAAATGTCAAGCCTGATAGCATAAGGGATTCTATTGTGAGTAGAGGAGTGGAATAATCTTCTCGTGAAATACCTCTGGACCTGCTCAATTGTATTAATGTCTGATATACAGTGTGGATTCCAGGCAGATCAGCTGTATTCAAGGATTGGTTTGGCAAAGGTTTTGTATGCCCTAGTTTATAGTACAGTGTTAACCGGAGAAGCAGCTTCGCAAAAGAGCCTTGGATAGTACAGTGGTCTAAAGCCCTGTTATTAATATCAGCTGCCTGCAATTATTGCAGGTTCGAATCTCACCAAGGCTCAAGGTTGACTCAGCCTTCCATCCTTTCTAAGGTAGGTAAATTGAGGACCCAGTTTGTGGGGGCAATAAGCTGACTTTGTATAAATATACAAAAGTATGAAGGCTATTGCTTAGCACATTGTAAGCCGCTCTGAGTCTCCGGAGAAGGGCGGCATATAAATCAAATTTTAAAAAAAAAATTTAGGTTAACAACTTAATGCCTTTTTGGCAATGCTGTTACAGTGAGCTCTGTGGCTTAGATTGTTTGAGTTGAGTACTCCTAGGTCCTTGACAGAGTGAGGGTCAGCTACAAAGTCGTATCCACCCAGCTTGTGCTTGGTGTTCTGATTTTTGTTGCCAACGTGTAAGACAGAGCATTTGTTAATTGAGATTTGGTGTTGCCAATTGTTCGACCATTCTGACACATAGTCAAGGTCCCTTTGTAGGGCTGTAGGCTGTAGTATTGTCGGTGGTGTTAAATAGTTTTACGTCATCAGCGAAGAGGACGCAGCTGCTTATAATATGATCACAAAGGTCATTTATGTAAAGCAGAAAGAGTGTGCTTACCTTGGCTTACCCTTGATATCATCAGCTTCTCTTCTGGACCTCCCTCATAATTTGATGGGATGGAAAAGAGGGCTGGCAGCAGCTGTTTTGGTTCCCACAGCTCTTAATCTCAAAAAGGTGATTGATGGAAGGCAGCCAGCTTGGAGCTGTAATCCTTGGAACAGGCCGGGTTAGATAAGGTCCTGGGAACCTCAGCAGGCCCACATGCTTTTCCTGGCAATGACACTCAAATACAGATGCTCAGGTTCTCAGCAGAGTTTTTTAAAAGTTTCCATATTTTTCAAGTTACAAGAAATGCCTGTTCTCCTTATAATTTCTTTATTCCTATTATATTTTCCTTCAGGGCAATGATCAAAAGCAAAACCATTTTGGTCAGGGTCGCGTTTGAGTTGTTGGACAATGTTTCCAACCTCTGCAAATGTTGACTGATAATTGCAGTTGTTAGATTGTTAGAAATTTACCACTCACGCCTGAGAGAATTCTGTATAAGGAAGATTTTATTGTACATTAATTGGGAGGGTAGAAGACAGATCTGATAATGAGAAAAGGAAACCCTGAGTTCTTCCAGGTTTTGCAAAGCAGGGATTGAAGATAAATCTTTTTTCTGAGGGAGTTGCACATTTAAAAAAAAATAGATGTAAGTACATGGCAGTAATGTTGAAATACCATTTTTTAAATAGGGATCAGGAGGGGTACTAATAGAAAATGGCTGTATGGCATTTAGTGAAGGCTTAAAACCCCCATTTTAGGATGCACTTCTGAAAATTGGTGTTTTGTTTGAACTTAAGCAATGTAATTTTAAGTCACAAAACAGGGTTGGGGATTATATATGGATTTCAAGTTGTTTATCCATGATTAGGGAAGAACTTAAGAAATCTATCTGTTCCCTCCTCCAATCTCCTGTATAAACTGAGTTATTTAACCTCACTTCCCAGTTTAGACAAGGTCTTTTGTTTATATTATACAGCTCAAGACAGATTAGGTTGGGCTGAGAGAGAGTGACAGCCAGAATAACCTGTTAACTTCCCATGGCCAAGGGTAGATGACTCTGGGTCCCTCCAGTCCTTGGGCCCATCCATACTTACGATTAACTGAAGATATTCTGCTGATCATTTTTAGAGAACATGTTTCACAATGGTGCCTTTATCTTATCCCCAGCTTTCTGGAAAGGCATTTGTCTTTAACAATTCCAATTCCAATTTATCAGTAGTGTTTTGCTTTTTCTGAACCAAGTCATCTTGTAAGAACATCCTATGATGACTCCTTAATGATGTGCCATGGGTTGGTTCTATCTAGTTCCTATCAGCCCCTCTCAGATTCTGCAAGCACAACTTTGAGTTCCTTTCCTCTGGTTGCCTCTTTCCACTACATACGTTCCTTGAACATTTTGACTGGGGCTGAAGGAGAGATCAGATACATGGCTTCCACAGAAGCATCTGCCTACTGATACCTGACCAGTGCGCAAAGCACTAGCCAAGTATTACATAGGCTTCTTATATAAACAGATTTAGCATTCTTCTGCAATACAATAGTTTCTGTTTTTAATGTGCATTTTGCAGTCCCGAAGAAAAGTGATAAATCTTTAATTTAAAAACAAACAAACACAGGATTATCACTGTCTATAATTAAGCTAGAAATGAGAGCTGGGTTTTTCTAGCTGAGGTTGTCGGTTCTGTTCCAAATAAGTGCCTTATACAGGTTTTCCACAGCTCCTTCCAACAAGGGTTCTTACACCGCCATGGTTTCTACTATCCTCATTTCTTTGAGGAATGAAGACCTTTTGCATCTCCAAAGTCGTCAGGGAATGGGATGCTTGTAGGGGCTGTTAGCAGTTGCCAAATGCTGCCGGCACTGCCATTTTGAGATAATTGGCAGCTGAAATGAAATGGAGAAGAATTCTGCAAGTTTGCCCTTTCCCGAGCAACAGGAAGACCAGTAGACCTGTATCCAAAAGTAGCTTGGATGATAGACTGGTGGAATGGACAATGGTTGAACTAGGAAGAATCTCCTTTGATGTGCCCTGCAAGCTTCCCTCCTCTTAAACTCACATGCTTCTTCTATCCCACTGACCTGTCCTCTGATATATTTTTGGACACCAGTTTACAGGTCTTCTGGAATATTAGTAAATCTATGTCAAAAAATAACTTGGTTGACAGGTTGGTGAGATGAACAGGCCCAGAATAAAGCAGGGGAAGCTCTCTCACTACTTTATCCTACTCTTTTACTACATCCCATTAACCTTTCAGGTGGCCATTTTTAACACAGTTCTCCTGGTCTTCTGAAAGTTGGGTAGTTCAAAAATAGCCTGAATGTCAGGTTACCCAGAGGGAACATCTCCATTTGAGTAACCTGTCACTTGCGCAATTCAAAAGGTGGCTACTCTGTCAGGCACCTGCCCACTTTCTTAAACTTTGGTTAAGAACCTTTGGTCCGTCGTCCCCCCCCCCCCAGCCCCCTCTGGTTTGTGACGTTGACTAGAAAATAAAGGTAGGATTTTCCCAAGCCTTCTCATTGAAGCAGATTAAAATTGGACTATAAAATACAACAAATTGTGCCAGCATACTTTTTTTTTTTTGAACTCAAGAACTAAAAGAATGCACATTTATTTATTTATTTTTAAAGTGCAGTGTGTATTTTCATTCCTTGGAAGTAGAGGAAAGCTGATGATTGCATCAGCGTGACATCATCCAGACAAATTCTGTAAGGGAAATACCATGAGATAATATTAGTACACTTATACTAGCTCTGGTTGTTTTAATGTCAAATCCTTACACCATCCATGAAGTTTGCTTAATGACCTCAACTGGTTTCTGCCTAACTGTCAGGAATGTGGCAATAGGGAAATTAAAGCAACTAAGGTCTCTTTTTGCAGTTGTTAAGGACTAGAAAGCTGATCTAAATTTATTATGTTGCCTGATTAGGTACAGATCAAATTTCCTTTGATCATATCATACAACTATGGAAATGGCACATACACATAAACACCCTTCATCTTAAGGTCTTAAGATGTGATCTTCTGATTTTCTATTAGAAGAGGCTAATCTTTCCAAACTCGTGACCTCAACTCTTATCACCCCTCATTCAGCAGTTAGTTCAAAAGTTTTTCTCTCTTCCTCTCTAGTTCAGATCTCTGGCAATAAATATCTTCTTGGTATAAATCAGTACAATTATAATGCAAAGGGGTTGAGGAAAATAATGGATTGGGGTGCCACTAGAATGTTCCTGTTTTTTACATTTTAAAGATGGAACACACTAAACTCTTAGATAAGAGAAATATACAGCTTAATAGAAAATGTTACTATAATATTTACCTTAGTCACTCAAACTTCAAAAATCTGCTCTGGATGGGAGAAAATTGCAGCCGAGCTCCAATCTCCATGAAATTGGAACTACGTAATAAATAAATTTCTAAATCTATTATCCAAACCCATTTAAGCCTGTATCTTGTCACTCTGTGCTTTTAAATCCTATCTCTCTAGAGCTTTAATACTTTAATCTCTCACCCTGATTTCCCTAAGCCTGTAATCTCTTTCCATCAATTTTATATTGCCAGATATCACCTTCAAAATCCACAGTCCCATCTCCATTAACGTCAGCATCCTTCACCATATCATTAATCTCTTGAGGGGTCATTGTCTCACTCATCAACCGTTGCATGGTCTGACGCAGCTCAATCAAGGTGATCTTGCCATCCCCATTTGTGTCAAACTGGGAAGAAGACCCATAATTATTCAGACTATCATGCACATTTTCTATACTAGAACCAAAGGGAGGATTAGCTGTGGACCAATGTAGTATTGGCATTTGAGAGAGCAATGACATAGCTGTGGTCCAATATCTAAGGGGCTGCCACAAAGAACAGGGTGTCAACCTATACTACAAAGCACCTGAAAGCAGGACAAGAAGCAATGGATGGAAACTAATCAAGGAGAGAAGCAATCTAGGACTAAGGATAAATTTCCTGGCAGTTAGAACAATTAAACAATGGGACAACTTGTCTCTAGAAGCTATGAGTGCTCCAACACTGGAATTTTGTAAGAGATAGGACAACCATTTGTCTGAAATGGTGTAGGGTTTCCTGCCTGAGCAGAGGGTTGGACTAGAAGACCTCCAAGGTCCCTTCCAACTCTGTTATTCTATTCTATTTTTCAGGTTTCTGGAACATATTAAACATTACTGTCTGGCACAGGAATTACTCCCTGCCAGACACCATAAATTGGCTAAGATCATTTATCACCTTATATTAACAGTAGGATTGTTTGATGCAATTTAGAAAGAACACAGCTTTCTTAAATATGTGACAAACAGATGCTAATTGGAAATAGATGACTTGGTCTTAGCTGGAAGAGTATTAATTTCTAAGCCTCCACTTTCCATGGGTGACATTACAGATTTAATTATCAAGATTCTGGTAGGCCTGATAGAGTGTTTTTTTCTTCGTAGACCATTTGCACTCTCCAGGCGTGGGCTACAAATATCACTATCTAGCTAACGTGATCATTTTCTGTGTTGAATGGGTCATTTTTAAATTTTGCAAATTTAATTTCAACAGCACAAGATTAGAGCCTCCAAGATGGCTTTCCATGGCCGGCTGGGGAATTCTGGGAGTTGAAGTCCGTACACCTTCAAACAGTTACGGCTGAGAAACATTGCTCCAGTTGGTTTCTTCCACATGTGCTGGAAGTGAATTTCCAGAATTCTGTTTCAGACTTTTGAAGGGGAATGTGGGGATGAGCAATTTTATTGAGGAAGGAAGGAGGAAGTTAGGCCCCTCCATATCCATGAACACCATCAGTATCACATCTATCCAGATAGCCAGTGGAATGTGCTATTGTCCAGTCTAAGAGGCAGCAGAAAATATACCAGAACTAATTTGCTTGGTACACATAGCTAATTGCTATTTGTCCTTGTTAACAAGGCAGCTTGTTAACAGGGCAATTAATGTACAGAGATTAAAAGATTCCTATACTGATAGGACAAAAATGCCTATTAATTCCTTTTCAAATGTTGGTTAGGACTGGATAAGATGCTAAGTTTAGATAGATAGCTAGAAGCTGCTGCAACAGACTTTCCTGCTTTAGACAGTGCCACCACAGCTGTGAACACATCCCTAGGTGAAGGGGGGGCAGAGAGAATGGCCCATTTCAGGCAGCACAGCCCCCACATGTAGTCACATAATTGCCTGTACCAAAGGCAGCTTCTAGTACCCCATTCTGTGGATCAAATCCTGGGAGAAAAATTTCAGGAAACCTCAGCTTTATATGGAAGCCATAATCCATACAACCTGCTGACAAGTTACATTGGTGGGAGGGGGTGGGGGTGACAACTGCTAAAATTGTTGAAGAGATCCTTCCCACCTCAGTCAATGCTGCCACCCTTTGCAACTTATCACATCCCACTTACCAGCACAGGTTTCTGGGGATCTGAGAGGGGAAAGTAAATATGACATCCAAGTTTGTTAGTCACTATCCACCACAAGACATTGGGTGGATAGGAGCACACTCACATCAGTCAAAAAAACTAAATGACCTGGGCATATCATATCCTCTTCTATGTCATCATCTCCATCTCCCCTATAGGAGACATTAGTTTTATATAGGATCAGAAATTACCTCAGCAATGGTCTGGAGAGATTACTCTTACCGTTCTTAAAACTGATGTTTTAGATATACCCTGATCTTCAGTCTGATTCCTATGTTTATGTCTATAATGTTTATAAAAATAAACACATTAGGAGACGATAGCTCCACTACATATGCATCAGACCAAGAAAATAACTTGAAAGGGAGATTCAAAATATCATATCTGCTATAGTAATGCCAACTTGCAAGTTTGATTGTGCTTTATCCCACACACACACCCAAATAGAGGGACATAAACAAGGAACTAAGGAGAAGTCTGAGCCATTTCCTTTTTCCCCACAGTGGTTTCTCTCTGTCAAGGTCATTTTCTTTACTCTCTACAAGAAGCAGTCTCCTACAGAAAACCAGACATTGGGAGAAACTATGGCTAAGGGTAGATTGTCCTTACATTTTGTTTGTTCAACCATAAGAAGATGCTGATCTGGGTGAAGTTTTGCTCAGATCAAGTAAATAGGAAATAAACTTAAGATAAAGAGAGCCCACCTAATCCACCTTTCCTTTCTGGATCTAGCTCCTGTGTCCTGCCATCTGTTTTTACCTCCTTGAAGACATCTCTCATCTCTTGAACACCAATCATGCCCGCTGTTTCTGCCAGCAGTTTTGGGGTCATCAACTCCACAAAGTCATCAAAAGCTACATGTCCCCCAACTGCAACGAGAAAAGTGACATTAGTGGATTTTTTAAAAAAGCAACAACACCAAGAGCATCTAGATATCTCGCCTTCTCCTTCAGTTCCTTGATTAAAAGCTTTTTCAGAGTATTGAGGAGAAAATAATAGGAAACAGATCAATTTCGGAACCCTCCCACTTCCTAAGTGAGCCCCAAAGCATCATGTTAATCATTTAGTTTTGGATTTGGTAAACACCTGGATAAGAGACCCTATGCGATCATTTCTGTCAGAAAGAGGAATGGCATAATTGTAATAAATGCACTTTATTTTTTAAATAATGTGATCTACTAATCCAACTCTTGTTGAAAGAACACAGAAGTAGTTTCCCATTATCGTTCCTTTAAAAATTGGAGAATGGGGTGCTAGGGCAAGAAAGAATTAATATAAGACCTTTGACTTGCTATGGTCTTTATAAAAATCCTTTCCCTTAGCCATTATTATATTGTGGGAACAAAACGAAGGGAAGTTTCTTCCCAATGCAAATAATTGTTTCAGAAGAGAAGACTTGTAGTATAGGAGTAAAAGGGAATGTCTCCTTTCTGCTGCAATCATCCCTTTCAGCAGCTGATCTTTGCTCATTTAAAAAAAGGTCCAAATTAAACAGGATGTATAAACATCAGGTGCAATTTATCCTTGAAGGGCCATCACTGGCCAGGGTTGTCCAGTAGATCTGAAACAGACTCTTCAATCTTAACCAATTTACACCATGGTTTCCAAAAGCCGATGGTAACTGCCCTTAATGAAAGATCCAGCTTTTTTTTTTTTTCAGAAGTAGGAGCTTTCCTTCAGAGACAACTGCACACAAAGATAAGAGAGTGACTGGGAACTCATAGATCTCCAACAGTTGTTGAAGTATACTTCCCATCACTCAGTATTGGCTACAATTGATACGAGTTGGAGTCAGGGGTGAAATCCAGCAGGTTCTGGAGAACTGGTAGCAGAAATTTTGAGTAATTTGGCGAACTGGCAAATACCACCTCTGGCTGGCCACAAAGTGGGGTGGGAATGGAGATTTTGCAATATCCTTCCCCCAGGAGTGAGGACGGAATGGGGATTTTGCAATATCCTTCCCTTGGAGTGGGGATGGAATGGGGATTTTGCAATATCCTTCCCCTGGAGTGGGGTGGGAATGGAGATTTTGCAGTATCCTTCCTCTGCCATGCCCACCAAACCACACCATGCCCACCAAGCCATGCCCACAGAACTGGTAGTAAAAAAATTTGGATTTCACTCCTGGCTACAATTGATATAAGTTGGAGTCCAGAGACATCTGGAGAGCCTCAGACTTAGGTTTCCCGCACTCTTCCCAACAAGCACTTACGATTCATGTTGATCTGTTGAGACAGCTCTATGAGTTCCATCTCAGTTGGCATGTACCCCATTGTCCTCATGAGGTTACCCAGATCTTTGCAGCTGATATATCCATCTTTGTCCTTGTCAAACTCCTGAAAGGCTTCACAGAGTTCTGTTTTTGCATGATGAGGAAGATGATGAGAATGACAAAGAATAAAATAAAATCATGGCTGAGCATTCGTAACATGCTTGAGTAATTTAAGATTCAGAGTGTTACAGGTGGTTAGCCCTTAGCATGCTGTGAAGACCAGATCACCACATAAACTATAATATGATTTGCATGCTTGGGCATATCATTTGTGTTTTGTTAACCTGGATTTAGTATTTAGCTTGGAACCATTCTGGAGCAGAATGATAAAGAAATGTCATTAATTGATTGTTAAAGAAGCAAGCATGTTTTAACAACCTAGCCCATGAATCTCATTGTTTTAAACACTGTTAATAATATTTATTTATTTATTTATTTATTTATTTATTCATTCATTCATTCATTCATTCATTCATTGGTTTGATTTATATGCCGCCCTTCTCTGGAGACTCAGGATGGCTTACAATGCGTTAAGCAATAGCCTTCATACTTTTGTATATACCTGCTTAGTAGGGCTTTTGGGGCCCACTCAAGCGGTGTTCTTTTTATACAAAGTCAGCTTATTGCCCCCACAATCCAGGTCCTCATTTTACCTATCTCGGATGGAAGGCTGAGTTAACCTTGAGCCTGGTGAGATTCGAACTTGCAGTAATTGCAGGCAGCTGGCATCTAAGTGCTATTTAACAGCGCTTTAATCTGCTGCTCCACCAAGGCTCCATTTGCTTCATGCATTCTATGTCAATTTTCTATTTAGAGACCTCCCACTGAAGATACATTTACTGAGAAAATTAAACTAATTCTGACTTTATTTTTATAAATTAGTCTACAAATAGTAGGTCCAGAAAGGCACCTTCTTCACCATCCCCCTTCATGAATTCATTTCAGCACACAACTGATATTTGTCTTTTTTAACAGTCTCCAGGGGAATTCTGAGAGCACACTTTTCCAAGGAAGATTATCTGCTACTGATGTCTTTCCCATCTTTCCTAACCTTCCAAAGGACTTCAGCATATCTTGGAGCACTAGTTTAATACATTAGTCAGAATCATATATGTGTACAAACAGAAGTTTGCACTTACCTTCAATTTCATCTCCACTCAGTTCACGTTGCTGTAACAAAAAAATAATGGGAACTGGAGAAATCAAGGACCTAGTCACCATAATTCTATACTTAACTCTCCACCCAACTGACCCCAACCATAACAACTCATAACTGGAGCATTTTATTGTCCTGGGCCAATGGAAAATATTATACTGAATGACAAGAAATCAGCAGTATTCCAAAATAGCAGGTTAAAAAAAATCCAAACAACTATCAGGAATTAGAAAACTAAAGCCATTGGGCTTTTTGATTCACTGGATCCTTTCTCAGTGAGATCATAATCATAAGTTTATTTGTCAAGTATATATAAGATAACAGGCAAAAGTATAAACATAATTTGAATACATGAAAAGAGTAAGTAAAAAGGAATATTAAGACAGGGATGGTAGGCACGCTTGGTGCACTTATGCATGCCCCTTACAGACCTCTTAGGAACGGGGTGAGGTTAACAGTAGACAGCTTAAGTTTAAAGTTTTGGGGGCATAAATAAATAAATGCCATGGAGAGCAAGTCTTATAGATAGTTCTGGTACCTGCTAGCTACTGATTATGGATCAGGCTGCGATAGACAATGGATGCTTTGATTAGTTAATTAAAGAAGAATATTTGAGAAGACAGCCTAAACTAAGCTGCTTACAACAGAGGTCAAAAAGACTCAGCTTTTTTCTTGTAAACTTTGCTAGTGATTGCAACAAGCCCCCCAATTAGAAAATCAAAGAGAAGTTGGAAGATAAGCATCACTTCACATGAACCATACTTATATTTCTGTCATCTCCGTTGTTTGTAAACCTATGCAATTTGCCACAAGTGGAGATAAAAGCGTTAGCAATCATGTCTTCTTCAACTGCCTTCCTCTCTCTTAAAATATGTTCATATGCAGTGGAGGGATTCAGCTAGTTCGCATCACTTCAGGAGAACCGGTTGTTAACTTTCTGAGCAGTTTGGCAAACTGGTTGTTGGAAGAAATCATTAGGGCAGAGAACCGGTTGTTAAATTACTTGAATCCCACCACTGTTCATATGTACATATGTTTACTTTTCTTCTGTCATGTTCTCATCATATGCTAAATTAAATATAATTAATTAATTAACAATAACTTGTAAAGTACAATTATCTCAGTCAACTTTCTCCTACTTACAGTATTGTCTTCCTATAGTTGAATTACAGTACAGTTGAATTACCCGTCATTCTGGACAAATTGGTTGGGGTTCAGAGCCCAATACATTTTTAAAAGGTTGGGGGATGTTTCTTTAGATTTCTTTTGAAGAAAACGCAGGGATCTATCTATCTATCTATCTATCTCTCCCACCACCATTTCATACTTCTACTATCTTCTGCCTAGTCTGGACCCTTGATCCATTTCTATTGCATATCCTGAATTAAAAACAAAATACCTTCCTACGGCAGAGAGTGAAATCTGGGAATATTACAATCCTGCCCTGGACCACTTTTGATTAATTGCTCTTTCACTGAAAAAAGACAGAAGTCCAGTCCGGTGCATTTCCCCTAACCTGTAGGGCTACCCCACCAATGCCCATGACCCAGTCCCCACTAGATGGCCCATACCCTCTGCTTGTCAGCAATGTTCTTGCGCAAGAAGATGCAAGCAGGTCCCAGGCTGTTCTGCATGGTACAGAGAGATGTGGTTCCCAGTCCAGTCGCCAAGTCCCCAGCCAGTCTGCCTGGCACCCAATCTTCAGCAGCGGAAAAATCAGCTCTTTGGAAGAGGCTGATTTATAGAGGGAGAAAGGGATCATCTCTCCTACATTTCCGACCCCTCCTCCATCCAGGCCTTTTTTGTTTTTCTCCTGGCTATGACATCTGTAAAATAAATCTCTCCTCCTTTGCCCAGATTAACATCGGCCACGTGGTGAAAATTGGCAGCCTGGACCAGCTTTGGCTTCTCAGGAAATATGGAAGAGACAGAAGCTTCCAGAACATTAGAATGGTGTAAAAAAGGATGGATAGTTGGTGTGTGTAGCAATTAAGCCATCAGGCTAAAAATTGGATGAGCGTGTGTTCCAGTCCTGGCTTAGGGAGAAATACAGCTGGGTAGGCCAGTCACTCTCTATCAGCCCTGGAAAGGAGGCAATGGCAAATCATTGCCAAGAAAACTGTGGAGACTAGTCCGGGCAGTCATGAGGAATCAACAATGTCTTGAGAGCACACATCCCACCCAAAACCATGCACAAAACTCCACCACCACAGTATAAACTATTTTTAAAAGTTTAGGTGTAAAAATAAAAAAAAGCTCCATACTCTCCAAATCTCAGAGGAAAATCCCACATAAATAGGTTTTGTCCATTTTATTGGCATAGTTTTAAGGGTGTAATGGCAATCTTGCCCACTGTGGCCTTCAGCCCACAACCTGAAAGATATAAATACATGGCCCTTAGTCATAAAAAGTCTGCCCACCATTGTATTAACATAAATATTGCTATGGCAGAGATATCAAGTTATCTCAAGGGAGATGAGTGCAGTCTCTGATACTCACCGCCTTGCTCAGCACATGCACGCATGCACACACGCACGCATGCATGCATCAGACACATACATATAGGATAAGACAAAGGAGAGTAGCTGTGGGTCCAGCTACTGAGCCTCTTTTCCTTGTGAGTCTTTATCCTCCCTTTACAGTTGTCATAGTAACCAGGTAGATTCTTCCTTCTCCTTCATTGGTTGCTAGGAGCTGGAATAGAACCAAAGAGAGAGGAAGAGAGAGAAAGGCTAGTGCAGGGATGAAGGGGCAGAAGGCTTTGAGGCAGTTGGGAGTGTGGGACATGGGGATGATGGGATGGGAAGAACTTTGCATAGCTGGCAAGTGGTTGAGCTGGAATTAAAGACATGGATGGGGGAAAGGGCTCTTGGATCAATCACCTGGGAGATCAGGGAATGTAAAGAACCATGGCCGCGGTTTGGTGCCACATTATATTTGCCCACCTAACTTGGTATTTTATCCTAAATGTAGCGGCACGGCATGTTCTCAGGGGAGACCTGTGGTTTGAAAGGCGACTCAGAGGGCTCCTGCATGCAACATGCTTGCTCCAAGGCTGAACTGTTCAATCTCCCCCAGAATGTTGGGAATCTGACGAGAAAATAGGAACGTAAAAACCCAGCAAAATGTCTAACTTCCCTCTTGTCCTTCTCCTTGAAGACCTGCACCCCCCCGGGCCATGCAGTCTGGACGCCGGGGGCGCTTGTCCGTTGCAGGGCCAAGCAACCAACCCCAAGATACCCTTGCCAACAGCCCCTCTATATCTGGTGATCTTCGGCTGCTCCACACAATGTAGGTAACCAAGTGAAGGAGGTGATGATGTTTTCTTCTCCCCATCAACTGATGGTTTCTAGCTGGCCGAGACCAGGTGAAAGTGCTGGTTGCTTAAAGCTTTGGATAGATGGAGGTGCCCCTATGTAAGGAGCATCCTTTCCCATACAAAACTGTTTAACGCTGGCTTACACGTTTCAGCAGAGTTCAGGCTGATGCTCTAAGCCAGCATTTTTAGAAGCAGCTGAAAAATACATCCCTTCCTGGCAATTTCTACAGCTATGACATGGCAAGGCTTTTCGGCTTGACCTTGATGTATTGTTAGATTTCTGGCTGACTTCCTGATTTATTCCTTCAGTATTTATGGCTGGGTTATTATTTTGTTTTCTGTTCAGCTTTATATTTGAATCCTTTCTAAAAAAATTATGACTTGTTTATTTGGCGTGAAGACCTGCTCCTTGTAAATATATTGGATTTTCAACTTGTGTAATTTGAAATGTGAGGTTCCTGGATTTTAGCATTGTTATTATCATCGCAACAAAAGAGGAAAGTTACTAAATGCGAATATTTTGGTCATCCTTCCCAAACAGAGACTGTGGAGATCAGCTTCTCTGCTGCCAGTTCAATAACGATGGGACCAGGGTTGCAGCAGGATTGCGTACTGGAGCCATTAAGGTCAGTGTCAGGCAGGGAAAGAGGACAGTTCCAGAAACCAGGATTGTCCCCAGAGGGGCAATCAAAAAAGCCAAGAACACAGCCACACCCATGCAATTGAAGCTCCACCTCTTTTTCATATATGACACATATATGTTACAGATGTGTGTGAGAGAGAGATCTGATTTGCATAGCTGCAGCTCAGAAATGGACACTTCAATCCCCACAACGGAAGAATAGCTACAAAAGTTGATGGAGTGAGCAGACATGGCTAAATTGACTGCTTTGATAAAAGTACACAAGTACTTTTGTTTCTACTTGGAAACTGTTTCTGGACTTTCTGATTGAGGTGGTAAAAAAATGAAACTTTCATTATCGGTTTTACCAATCAGATAGATTTGTTGATACAGAAATGGCTAGTTTATATTACTATGTAAAAGGAAAAAGTTGAGGTTTGATGTTACTATCTTATTTTATTGCACCAGGGGAGTCAGAAGTCAAAGCCTTTTCTTTCTTTTTCCCTTCCTTTCTGCACTCTTCCCTTCACTTTTCCCTCCACTATTTTCCCTACTATTTGTTTTTGTATTTTTTATATTTTATATTATAAACAAATATTTTTTTTAAAAAAAAAGAGTTCCCAACCAGGGGCTCTTAAAATCCAAAAAATTGCATAGCCACAGCTACCTTCTTAACTTTTTCACACACACAAATACTACCTACAAACAGGTCCCGTACTATCTTTGGCCTCAACGTTCAGCAGTCTCACCTTACCTGGCTCCCTCTCCCAGGTGTATTATACTCCAAGAGGCTGAGGTGAAAAGCAACAGGCTCAAAAGACTGGTAGAGATTTTGAACATGCACCTCTGCCTGCTGGAAATCAAAAGCAGGGGATGAGTGGGATCAGAGATTACAAAGTTCTTTGCCCTTTCTTTTTTGGCATCCGATCCATCATCACAGATTTTCAGCAAGCTCAAAGCATTCTGCACAACGCCTGCTTCAAAATAAAATCATGAATACATCAAAGCATTACAGAACTGAAGAAAGGATAATTTACGACAACATAGGAGCTCATGTGATGTAATAGTTATAAAGTTGGACCGGGAGTGGAGAAAATTGGATGCAGGTCTATTCTAAAGTGTAGAAAGTCACCAGATGACTTGGGCCAGCCCCTTCCTCTCAATCACCTCAAAGGGGTTCACAATGAAGAGAGATCCCCTCATATACCACTTTGATATTCTAAAGGAGATAACAAATATAATCAATTATACTAACCAGAGATTTGCAATCTTAAATATATTTACCAAAGAGTAAAACCACCAGACTCCAAAGGACTTGCATCTAAATAGATCCACACAGAACTGCAATGAAGGATGATTTGATTGGCTCATGATGTCATTAAAATTAGAGGGCCGATTATTAGTGTACAGATAGTCCTCGACTTGCGACCATAATGGAGCCCGAAATTTTTGTTGCTAATTAAGACATTAAGTGAGCTTTGCCCCATTTTATGACTTTTCTTGCCACAGTTGTTAAGTGAATCACTGCAGTTGTTAAGTTAGTAACACCGTTGCTGCGTGAATCTGGTTGACTTTGCTTGTCAGAAAGTCATAAAAGGTGATGCTGCAACTGTCAGAAATGTGAGTAAATTGCCAAGCATCTGAATTTTGATCACATGATCATTGGGAATACTGCAAAAGTTGTAAGTGTGAAAAACAGTTGTAAGTCCTTTTTTTCAGTGCTGTTGTAACTTTGAACAGTCATTAAATGAACTATTGTAAGTTGAGGACTACCTATATGTTGCAAGTTGTCTCATATCAAGAAGCCCCCCTGGGTCATTCAGCTTCATTCAATAAGGATAGATAAACTGTGGCCTTCACAGCATTCCTGAATTGTATCACCAACATTTGGCAATAAGCCTCTTCAGTTTTGTTCAATGTGACCCTTTCCTTCCTTCCTTCCTTCCTTCCCTCCTTCCTTCCTTCCTTCCTTCCTTCCCTCCTTCCTTCCTTCCTCCCTCCCT
>WNWU01002463.1:0-15064 GCA_012654045.1 Ptyas mucosa | reverse complement strand
GACTGGTCATCATTTATGCCCATTGTAGCATTCTTAAAAACGGTGTCACTCATTTCACAACTGCTTCTCTTCACCATGGTGACAAGATAGGGCCAAAACGTAAAATGTGAGGACAGTCGTAAGTTCAAGGACTGGTCAAAAGTGCGAGGACCAGTCAAAAATAACTTTTTCAGCCCTCTGAGTAGTCCATGTGCATAAAAGGAGTCCATGTGCATAAAAGGAGAGGGAGGAAGAGAGGAGGAGAAGAAGAAAGGAAGAGGAAGTAGGGAGGAGAAGAAGGGGGGGAAGAGAAAGTAAGAAGGAAAGAAAAGAGGTGGTAGGTTTGAGGAGAAAGATTGCTGTACAATAAAAAAGATGAAAGGGAAGAAAACCAACCCCAAACACATATAAAGATATTAAGATAAAGAATGAATTGTTAAACTTTAAAGAATAAAAGAGAACAAATATGAATAAATAGCAATAATTAGAAACACACATACAAACATACAATGTATTTTCTTTGAACAGAGTATTTGGCCGGTTCACAAATTTAAAGTGTTTAGTCATTTCACTTAAATTTACAATTTCTATATTTCCTTTTTGCCATATTTATTCCTCATCTATTTTTTAAAAAACCAATATTACCCTTCATCCTCATCTCTAATCTTAATCAAATTCAATTTTTCACTTCTATTCTATATTATACCCCTTCCCATTGTCATCTATTTTTATATCAATCCTCACATTGCTTAGTTATGTAATATTACAGTTGTTTAATACAAATTCAACATTTTAATATAAATCAATTAGTTATATAACTATCTTTTTGTATATTAATCAATATGAACATGAATATTCCAATTATTTCCATGCAATCCAATTTCTTACAAATCCATTAATTATATTTACCAATAATAATAAACCAAATAATTTCCCCCAATATTCTTCCAAACCACAACTTAAACATTTCTGCTTTCAACCCAATATACAATTAATAATATCTCAATTATTACAATTCCCTATTTAAATAGAGCTTTTTTTTCTTTTGTGTTTTAAAATCTTGAACTCCCCTCTTTTGCCATTTGCCATAAATTTCCCATTGTTTGCACCAACCTTTTTTGATGAGGAAAAAGAAAAGAAATGTGCCTTAGCAAACAGCAAAGCCAACAAGCTGTTTTAGTTTCGCTTCTTGTTTCAGCGGAAGGGGAGAAAAAAATGTGCTCTTTGCAGCAGGCACCTTTTTGCAGCCGGCACCGATCTTCTCATTTGTTTTCTTTTAACCCTGATCAGCTGTAGGGGGGGGGGTCTTTGAAGCCCTGCGGCAAGAATTTAAAGTTTTTTTTCCCCTCTAGCCATGAGCTGGAACTCAGGAGGCAGTCCCAATAGATTGGGAGTGGGCAGGGTAAGCAAACCCCGTTCTCCCGCTGTTTCCTAGCTTGCAGGGAAAAAGTCATTTTTTTCGTGACCCATGTATAAGCCTAGGGGGCGTTTTTCAGCCTGAAAACGGGCTGAAAAACTCGGCTTATACGCGAGTATATACGGTATATCTGATTCAAAATGCACTCCTATTTATATTTTTCATTAATTTGTGATGGAATGTATCAATCCAAATTCACCATACAAAAATATTTATACTATGAAAATGAACACTATTAGGGGCATATTGAACAAACTGCACATAAACATGAATTAATGTATGTGGGGTTTTTTTGTTTTTTTGTTTTTGTTTTTATAAAAATTTGATTTATATGCACCCTTCTCCAGAGACTCAGGGCGGCTTACAATGCGTTAAGCAATAGCCTTTATACTTTTGTATATTTATGCAAAGTCAGCTTATTGCCCCCACAATCTGGGTCCTCATTTTACCTACCTTAGGAAGGATGGAAGGCTGAGTCAACCTTGAGCCTGGTGAGATTTGAACTTGCAGTAATTGCAGGCAGCTGATGTTAATAACAGTGCTTTAGTCTGCTGCTCCACCAGGGTTTAGAGGGGTATATAAACAGAATATCCCTAATTAAATTTGGGGGGAAAGTTAATACTAGACTTGATAGATTTGTCCATTGCTAAACTAAATCAGAGATTTAATCTATTTTGTTAAGTTTTGCAATTGTTTAATGGTATATATTAGGTTACATTGACATGCACTTTAACAACAGGCTTTATTTCAACTAAAAGTAGAAGAAAATCATCCTTGTTCTTTTTGCCACTATTTAAAATAATTACTGGTGGCGCACTTTGAACATTCATCAAGATTCATCTTTATAATATAAGAGATCAGATCTTTGCAAACTTATGATTAGATGGAACAAAAAACATGTAACACATTTTTTTCCCAAAAGGGAAAATTTTGAACTACTAGAGTGCTTGAACTGAGAATACTTACATGTTTTATCTTCTTGCTCACAAATATCATCAAGTAGTCTCTTTTTAATTACCTTTAGTTCGCTGAAATTATCAACTGTATATTTTCTGTCTGAGGAGCCGGCTATCTGACTAAGCTGCAAATGGTCAATTCTGCCTACTCCTATGGCATATATGTCAACGCCTTTCTTTCTCAGATCTTCTGCTGCTTGAACAACTCTATCATGTGACCTTCCATCAGTGATCACCAGCAAGATCTGCTGGATCTTTTCATTTATTCTGCTGCCACCTTCTGGAGTAAAGTAGAGCTTCACTTTCTTAAGGGCAGCACCAATATATGTCTGAAGTCCTTCCATCTGTCGAATGTGTCTGATTTGATTTTCAAGTTCTGATTTGTGTGGGAAAATATTGAGGCTGAATTCTTCCTGGTATCTGTCACTATACTGAGCAATACCAACTTGCACATTGTGGGTGGTATCAAATGGATGAATTACATCTTGTAAAAAATTCTTCATCTTAGTGAAATCACTGTCACTTATACTATTGGAACCATCAATCAGGAATACCAGATCTGCTGGAATTCCACATTCTGCAATAGAGGAGAAAGTAGATTAAATATAATAACCAACAATAGATCCTAAAAAATAATCAGATGCTAAAGTCAACCCGTGTAAGTTCTGCTTGTATTTTAGTTCTTATTTATTATACTTACTTTATGTTAAAGCTTGAATTAGGAAGAAAATTTCCATTTCATAAAGAGATCATAACCTACCAGTCAGAGATTTCAGAATACCCTAAGAAATTTCTTGCTCAATCTTCTTACTTCTGGCTGGATGATACTAACTCATCAATTTATTTTGACTGAGCTCTGGAGTCCAACATCTACGTATTTCAGCTGAACTATAATTCTGTAAAATAGCTTGGTAGTCATGCATAAATGCAAATGGTAAATTATATTTTCCCATAGAGATAAAGACCATGATCCAGAAGAGTGTTTAGGTTTGTAATGCCCTAGAATATTGTTTCATATTGGGTCTTATGTAGTTTATTTTCTGGGTAGTCTTTCATTGCAAGACTATTACTTCAAAATATATGTGATTAGAATTATGCCCCAATAAACATTGTGAGTAACCATCACTTTGAAACCAGTTTTTGATTTTAGACTGATTTTGTGTTGTATTTACTGCTCAGTAAATCACAATAGCATTTCAGTGTAGTACTTCCTTTTTCAGAAATATTCCATTACTTTTTTCTTGAAGAAAATAACCACCTACCTGGCTTTGAAACACCACAAATATTATCAGATAATCTGGGATAGAGATTTTTCAGACCTTCAAATGTATTTACATAGAAATATCTGTCTTCAGATCCTGCCATGATCAAGAGTTCATCTGGCTTGGCTCTTTCTATCCCAATAGCATAGATCACAATCCCACGAGCCCTGAGGTTCTTTGATACTTCCTCAAGGTCTGCTGAATCATGAGAATCCCCATCAGTTATCACTATGATAACTTGAGGAATGTTCTGGTGTTTGCGGCTCCCATGCTTCTTGGAGAAAAGGCTTTCTGAATGATGCAATGCCTTGGCTGTATATGTTGTTTCTCCTATAGGTTTATCATTCTGAATAGCCTCAATGATTGCCAATTTGGTATTGAACTGGTTGAGATAGAAAAATATTTCTGGCTCTGCAGAATATTTGACTGCTCCAAACTGAACTCGATCGTAGCCAACATCAGATTTTTTCACCAAGGTTATCATGAAATCTTTCATAATATCATATTCTTTGGGATCTATACTTCCAGAACCATCAATGACAAAAACAATATCTAGGCGTTCTATTCTTCGGCATTCTACAACAAGAATAGGATGAACAGGTTACATGAAAGCACATCAAAATATTTGAAAACAGAAAACAGAATAACAGAGTTGGAAGGGACCTTGGAGGTCTTCTAGTCCAACCCCCTACTTAGGCAAGAAACCCTACACCACTTCAGACAAATGGTTATCCAATTTGCAATATAAATAGTCTAAATTTCTTTTTGAGTAAAAAACCCCTTTATTTATTAAATGTATATGTCACCCATCTCATCTAGATGTGACTGTAAGTGGCTTAGAAATCAATAAAAACAATAGAATAAAACATTAAAACAAATCAATATTAAAATTAAAATTGATTTAAAATTCATGGAAATTCAATTTTCTGTTTCTCTAGGAGAACTTAATGTGTATTACAAAACCATTTCTTTAGAGGTCTTCACAATGTAAAAAAATGTAGGTCTAATAGCACTATCATGTTTTCTTATTATAATTTTAGCTCATAGGACTATTTGCACATATCAACATTTGGGGGGGGGAATAGTGTTTCAGCAGTGGAATGATCTGTTCCTATATCTACTGTCTTCATTTTAATGTAAACCAAAAATTTTGCCAAGGCTTGTAATACAAGGCTATTTCCATTCTAATCTTTTTTTCCTGAAAGGAATCAAAGCTATATTTAAAAATCTATTCCATGCCAATATTTAAAAACTAGATCACCTCAAACTGAGTTAATGTCTTAATAGACAGCCATAATTATTTTCATCTACTAAAAATTACAATGGCTTGGTTACATATCACATACATATTATATTTCGAGTTAAGACAGCAAGTTCTAAGTTTCTATACTTAAAGAATGGCTTACAGCCTATGGAAGGTAAACTGCATATGGCTCCAGACTCATTTGTGTGGGCCCAGTACTCACCTAAGCATGGTAATAAAGTTCTGCAACAAAATGTTAACAGTTTTATTTTATGATGGTTTAATTGTTTTGAATGAGCAGTTTGTGTTTCTTTCCCTAATCAAGTAGATTAGCTTCACCTATGAGTTTGTTTCAAAATCAAACAATTTCCTAATCATCTCACTTACAACTCAGACAACACTTCATGAGTTAGCTCATCAAACTAAAGTAAGTCAAATGGGAATTATAACAGTTGAAATTTATAACCGCCATACCTTTGTTCACTAGGTTTGAAATAACTAAGTAACTATTACAGGCAAGCATCAGGAATATCCATGAAAAATGCTTAGAAACTTCCAATAGTGCAGAATGCAACTTCTGGACTTTTGACTAAAATCATGGGGGAGATGGCTAAGAAGGAAGTGTACTTAGTCATGTGATTGCATGTCCGGTTCTTGACAACCAGCTCACATTTACAACCAAAAGCAGCATCCCATGGTCATTTGATACAATTACAATGTTTTTTGCCATTTTCTTGCAGAAAATACTAAAAATCCCCATTGGATATTTTGAGTTCACTTAACAACCAGATGGTTTATTTAACAACCATGTGATTTGCTTAACAACTACAGTGAGTCACTTTACAACCATCATAAAAACATGGTGCCTAAACCTGCAACCTCAACAACTTATGAGCCAAATAACTGGCTCCATTGTAATTGTAAACTACCCATAGAACAGTCAGGAATAAACAGCTAAACAGATTAGTCATATTTACAGATGCATTTACATAAATATGGAAGCAGCTGTGCTGGGCTTCCAAAATGACCTTTTCGATTTTGGACCGCAAAATATCATAAATGTGGCCACACTGCCCAGTGAACTAGCTCAACCAATCAACACCTTCAGAAGTCAAATGTTTGCAATAGACCTCCCTGGTTAAACCAGTCCTGGCTAAGAATAGATTTCAGGCAAACAACTGTATAACTAGTAGGAGCCAGATTTAAGAGATGTGGTAGTGGTAGCCAGTTTTCTGAGGAAATGAAAGTTCTTCTACCATATGGCATTCACACTAGCACAGCATTTTTATCATGTGATGTAAGCTCTCAGCATCTTTGCCTCCTGTCTGCATCTCATTTTGATGACCAATACCTAGGATGGCTATATACTGAACCTGAAACTTGGCATATTTTGGAACTTGATACATCAGTGTTCCTTATATTCTATTTGATTTCATTTGTTCCTTGAACTTATCTATGTGTTCTATTTAGGATTGTTTATAGTGCTGCATTGAATAAATTGCTTAAGATAAATTGGTGTCCCCTTCCAGGCTAGGTCATCCCTTTTTGTCAGGAGAGATTATGTCAAAACCTGACAATTGGTATGTTCCAATGCCTAATCTTGCCATAAAAGGGAAAGCAAATTTTGGAGAGTTGTGTCTATTTTCAGGAACTTCAATGAAATTAGAGAATTGTGATCATTTAATTAGCGGTGTGAGAAAAAGCAACTGAACATAATAAATCAGAAGGTTAAGCTATAATAACCCTTTCTAGTGAGATACTGCATTAGGAAATTACTCTTAGCAAAGACTCTTGAACAAAGAGTCAAAACAAGTCAGATTGAACAAAACTAAGAGATTGATCTAATACAGGGGTGTCAAACTCAAGGCCCGGGGGCCAGTTCCAGCCCATGGAGTGCTTAGATCTGGAAACAGTGAAGGACTGCCCCATGGTGCCTCTGCCAGCAAAAACGGAGCTCCATTTTCCCTGGCAGAGGGTTGTAGGAGGCCATGGCAACTGAAAATGAAGCTGGGAACCTATTTTCGCTGACAGAGCACTGGGGCCATCACAGCCACCCCCAACATGAGTGATGTCAAGCTTGTTACGCCCACCCTGGCCATGCCCACCCTGGCCCCCAAGGTCAAACACAACCCTGATGTAGCCCTCAATGAAATCGAGTTTGACACCCCTGATCTAGTACTTTGGAGTTCAGTGTGATTCTGCTCATATATCAGCACAGGGATGACCATCTTGGCTCTATTCCACACCCTTTTTATAATGGGGATTGATTAATATTAGCTTGTCTTTTCTGCAGGCAAATTACTGCAGATTGAAGCCATATCCCCAGATATGTAGAGACTTGTATTCCCAGAAAACTGCCCAGGTATACTCACCATCAGAAGAGCTACATATTTCAAAGACAATCTCATTTTTGAAATACTTTAGAACTTCAAAATCTTCTACATAATACACCATCTCAGGCTTTCCGCTGATCTCCATTAGCTGCATTTTGTTAGCCTGGAACAGCCCTACTGAGTAGATGATTATATTTTCCTCTCTCAAAACTTCTGCATGGTTTTTTACCTCATCCTGTGCTTCTCCATTAGTTATCAGAATAAGAACTTTCTTGACATATAGCCGTCCTCCTTTGGCAGGTTTGAAATAATTGGACACAAATTGCAGTGCATCTCCAGTGAGCGTGCTCTGTCCCATAAGAGACATTCTCCCAATAGCATTGTTGATATCTGATTTTGTGAAGTGTTGATTTAGCTGAAATTCTTCTTGGCATTTATCACTGAATTGGACAACACCAATGTGCACTGTCTCTGGACCAACATCAGATTTATCCACCAGCAACTTCATGAAGTTTTTCATTTTTTCAAAGTCCTCAGTCCCACTGCTTCTAGAGCTATCCACCAGAAACACAATATCTGTTTTCTTTTCTTTGCAGACTGTTAGTAGAGAAATAAAATAAATATTGTAGTATTTATCTCTTTTATATTTACACTAGTAAATAATATTTACACTAGACAAATATTTTAATATTTACACTAACCATTAAATAAAACATATTGAATATACTCATGGTTGTTAAAATGGCATCTATAGCTTTAAATATCATTTTTCAGTTGTTAAATTATCTTAAATTTAGCTTATTATTATTTGGTAACTCATATCTATGTAATACCCCAAGCCTGGTATATATTCTATTTTCTGCTTAATTACAGATAATCCACAGTTGAGTTCAAAATTTATGTAACTGAAAAATCTGTTAAGTGAGTTTTGCCCAGTGGTGAAATCCAATTTTTTTACTACCGGTTCTGTGGCTTGGTGGGCATGGCAGGGAAAGGATACTGCAAAATCTCCATTCCCATCCCACTTCAGGGGAAGGATACTGTAAAATCCCCATTCCCTCCCCACTCCTGGGGGAAGGATATTGAAAAATCTCCATTGCTATCCCACTTTGGGGCAGCCAGAGGTGGTATTTACTGGTTCTCCAAACTATTCAACATTTTTGCTACCAGTTCTCTGAACTGCTCAAAATTTCTGGGGGGAGGGGGGGCTGATGTCACAATGGGACAATGGAAGGTTTTGGCACTCTGAGACCACCGTGATATCTTCACCGCTGGATGGTCCAAATTGGGCCTCACTGTCCCATAGAGACAGTGATAGAGGAGGGCACATCCTGCTGATCCCAGGGACACTGCAAAGTCCCTGGTTGATCCAGGAGAAGCCCTTTTTTCTGGTGCTGAAGAGGCAGCCATTAAGCTGCTGAAGTTTGGACAGCTCCGGATGGAAGAGAATGAGTGAAAGTGTTACAATCTGGTGAGAGACTTTTAAATTTAGACTTTAAGAACACCCTGAAGTGCAAATACAATTAGAATTGAAGATAGAAGAAATTTAGCGGCGGAACTGAGCCTGAACTTAAGTTAATTTTTCTAAAATATAAACTATTTTAATTTGTGGATGCTTGTGGAGAGTTTTACTTTTAAATTTGAGTGGACTGGATTGGAAAGGAGATTCTCTTTTTTACTTGTTTAAATACTAAATTTTTGGTGCCTTTTGAGTCGATACGTTTTTTAGATTAGCTTTATTTCCTCTTTTGGTTAATTTTTATACTTTAATTTTTTTGCATTGGCTTTACTGTAAATTGGACATAGAAGAAGAGTGGAAGAAACAAGAAATATTGTCATCTAGTGGACTGAAACATTGTATTTCTCTGTGTCTTTTTTTCCCACTGATAAAAGAAAGTAGCAACTGCGTTCCTCTTATTTCTCAAGGTCATTGAGCCTGCCTATAGACAAAACTTAAAAGAGCATCAAAGAGTGTTTACAAGATTGTTTATACTGGTGCTCCCTGGAGAAAATAGTGTTGACAGGCAGCTAAAATTTGAAAGAAGAAGAAGATAACAGTTACTCTGGAAAGAGAGCAGTAAAATTGAGTGAGATATATGAAAGAGCCTTTTGAATGCTACACAGTTGTGGACTTTTAAATTTGATAGAAAGTTTTCCTTCTTTACTTCCACTTCTTCATTTTTTAACTATTTTTAATAGAACCAGGTCTGTGCTTGTAGACCTTTAGTATTTTTAAGTTTTTGAAATAGAATTTTTCTTTTTTCTTTTCTCTCCTTTTCTTTTTCTTTTCTTTTTACTCTCCTTTTTGTTCTTCCACAACACGTTATTCTTCAATTGGATTAAGGCAAAGAAGAGCCTGAAGAAATTATTATTTTTGGGACCTCTTTTTTCTATTTATCATTTTTTTTCTTTTTTTCTTTTTCTTTTTTCCTTCTTTTTCCTTCTTTTCTTTTTTGTTTTTAAATTTGATTTATATGCCGCCCTTCTCCAGAAACTCAGGGCGGCTTACAGTGTGTTAAGCAATAGCCTTCATATCTTTGTATATTTATACAAAGTCATCTTATTGCCCCCCACAATCTGGGTCCTCATTTCACCTACCTTAGAAAGGATGGAAGGCTGAGTCAACCTTGAGCCTGGTGGGATTTGAATTTGCAGTAATTGCAAGCAGCTGATCTTAATAACCATGAATTAGTCCACTGCGCCACCTCTTTTTTCCCTTATTGATTGGAGTCTGTTATTGAACTATTGAAGATTTCAAAATGTGGAAGAGGAAAAAGGAGAGAACTTGGCTGAAAAAATGATAGGAATTTTGGAAGAAGCACTCGAAATTTCCAAAGAAAAAATGTTTGATGGGATTGATGAGATCTATCAAGTATATACTAGATATGCAATGAGAAATAAACTACCAAGAGAAGTCCATATAAGATTTACTAAGAAATCAATTAAAACACAAATACTGCAGATTACAAAAGAGAAAACACTGCAATACAAAGATAAGGAAATTGTGGTTCTGAAGCAAATACCAAGAAGAGTGAGAGAGATAAGAGAATATAAATTTTTGACAAAAATACTGCTCCAGAAAGGTGTGAATTACAGATGGCAGATACCAGAAGGATTGGTGTTTACATGGCAATTACAAAGATTTAAAATAGATTCAATTGATAAAGCCAAAGCATTCTATGCAGAATATTTAAAAGAAAAGGAGGTAGAATTAAGAAGGGAAGAGCCATTGCTTCAATTGCAAGAAGAGGATCTAGTGATGATTGAAAAGGTGGAAAGCGCATTAGAAGGCACAGTAGGAGGTACTGTAGAATATAAAGAACAACACAAACTGAGATCCACTAGATCAGTAAAGCCTTTATATAAAGTATAAACATGGAAGAAAAAAATTGATTACAATTAACATAAATGGACTTAATATAGCATCTAAAAGAAAAGTATTTCATAAATTGGAGAAATTAAAGTTGGACATAATTTGCTTACAAGAAGTGCATATTAAAAAACAACATGAATTACTTTTGGTACAGCCTAAATTAGGGAAATTATTTGCCTCATTGCCTCAATGTAAGAAAAGAGGAGTGGTTTTGTATATTAAAGATGCAATACCAGTGGAAAAAATTTATGCAGATGAAGAAGGAAGAATTTTGATGGTGGAAATGACAGACAATAACAGGAAAATATTGTTGATAGAGATATATGCTCCAAGTGATAACCAAGATGATTTTTATAGAAAACTACACATGAAATTAATTGAGCTGGACTATGACAATATTTTTATGATGGGAGATTTTAATGGAATAGTGGATGGGAAAATGGATTATAATACACAAAAGACAATAAAACAAAGTAGAAGAATTCTGCTGAAATCCTTTTTTAAGATGATAGCAGAAATAAATTTAAAAGATGTATGGAGAGAAAGGAATATTAAAAAGAGACAATATATGTTTTATTCTAATAGACACTCATCATAGTCTAGAATAGATATGATATGGATATGACAATGGAATTGACTTTAAATATAGAAGAAATTGCTATAGAAGCTAATACCTGGGTGGATCATAATCCAATGATGGTGAGATGGAAAGGGCAAAGGAGAAGGTCCAGATGGACTTTAAATACTACAGTATTAAAAGAAAAGGACTTTGTACAGAAAAGGGAGAAAGAATTGGCCTTTTTCTTCAAAGAAAACAGAAAAGAGGATACATCAGTGCAGAATCTGTGGGATACTATGAAAGCCTATGCCAGAGGGCTGATAATTGACTATACAAGGAAAAGAAATATTAAGAAAAGACAAGTGTATAAAACGTTAGAGGATGATTATAAGGAATTTGAAAAAGACTTGCAGAAGTTCCCACAAAAAAAGGATATTAAAATGAAAATGGATATAATTAAACATAAAATGGGACTAATAGAAAAAGAAGATCTAGCACAAAAAATTAGAAGTGCCAAACAGAACTATTTTGAAGATGCTAATAAATCAGGCTGATGGCTAGCAAATAAACTGAAAAAAGAGAGAGAATCAAGGAAAATAACACAATTATTAGATGAACAAGGACAAATTAGATTTGGGAATGATGAGAAGAAAAACATTATACAAGATATAATAAACTATATGGAAAAGAAAACATAGAAGAGGAAAGTGTTAAACAATATTTATTTAAGGCAAATTTACCCCAGATTTCAAAGGATACTGAGATGATGCTAGAAGGAAATATAACGATGATGGAATTGATTGAAGCACTTAAAAAACAAAAGATTGGGAAGGCGCCAGGCCCAGATGGATTGCCAGCAGAATATTATAAGACTTTGCAGGAATCACTGAGTCTCCCACTATTAGAAGTTATGAATAATGTAATGTCAAAGAAGGAAATACCCAAATCATGGTTAGAAGCATATATTACACTCATTCCAAAGGAGGATACTGACCCACAACAAATCAAGAATTATAGGCCTATATCTCTGCTAAATTTAGACTACAAAATCTTCACTACAATATTAGCAGAAAGACTTAAAAGATATTTAAATAACTTTATACATTCAGATCAAAATGGGTTTCTGCCAAGAAGGCAGATCAGAGACAATTTGAGGATAATTTTGGACACTTTAGAATATTATGAGGCACATCCGGAAAAGCAAATGGCTTTGATGTTTTTAGATGCACAGAAAGCCTTTGACAATGTGAACTGGCGATTTATGATATTACAATTGAAGCAAATGGGCTTTGGGAGGAAATTTATTCAAGCCATAGAAGCTATATATCATAAACAAATAGCTAAAGTAATGATAAATGGAGATTTTTTAAAAAATTTATATTTATATGCCACCCTTCTCCGGAGACTCCGGAGCCTTCATACTTTTGTATATTTTATACAAAGTCAGCTTATTGCCCCCACAAACCGGGTCCTCATTTTACCCACCTTAGAAAGGATGGAAGGCTGAGTCAACCTTGAGCCTGGTGAGAATTGAACTCGCAGTAATTGCAGGCAGCTGGATGTTAAATGCTGCCTTAATAGGAGGCAATAGCCTCCTACGCCACTCAGAATCCATTGACAGAATCCATTGAAATACAAAAAGGAATGAGACAAGGTTGCCCACTGTCACCACTGTTGTTTGTGTTAACACTAGAAGTACTAAATAGAAATATTAGAGAAGAAAAAGAAATAAAAGGAATGAAAATACAAAATCAAGAATATAAATTGCAAGCATTTGCGGATGACCTGGTGTTTATTTTGGAAGATCCACTTGAATCAATAAATAAACTGATCGATAAAATAGGAGAATTTGGCAAGGTTGCAGGCCTGAAAATAAATAAAGATAAAATGAAGATTTTGACAAAAAATATGTTAAAAAAACAAAAAGAAGAGCTGGTGGAAATATCAAGGATGCAGGTCACAAGCAAGGTTAAATACTTGGGGATACATTTGACAGCATGATGTAGTACACTTAAGGAGAATAATTACAATAAGTTTAAACAACAGATAGCGATAGATTTGACTAAATGGGAGAACTTGCAATTATTGATAGGGAGGATATAAACTATTAAAATGAATATATTGCCTAGAATTTTATATTTATTCCAGACAATTCCAATTAAATTGGGGAGAGAATATTTTGAAGACTTAAATAAAATAGTGTTAAAATATATTTGCAGGGTAAAAAGGCGAGAATAAAATTAAAATTGTTGCAAGATGTTAGAACAAGAGGAGGTTTTGGTTTGCCAGATTGGGAATTATATTATCATGCTAGTAATTTGATGTGGATAAAAGAATGGATAATGTTAAGCAATATTAGACTGTTGACTTTAGAAGGACATGATTTGCTGTTGGGCTGGCACGCTTTTTTATGGTACAAGAGTACAAAAACACAGGGTTATTTTAGAAGATATATTATACAAGAATCTTTCTTATTAAACTGAGAGATGATCAAAAGGTATCATTATTTAAAAATTCCAGTCTGGTTATCTTCTATTGAAGCATTCTCACACTCCATAACATTTAGAAAGGAACAAATTGTTAGATATTCTGAATTATTGAATGAAAAGGGTGAACTTAAATTGAAACAAGAACTAGAAGAACAAGAGATAGAAATGGATTGGTTTTCATATATGCAAATACAGTCTAGATATGATGAAGATTTTAAGACAGAGGGTTTTTATAGTAATTTGATGAATTTAGATAAAATTTTAACAGGTTTGATGACTATGTAATTAAAAAACTGTATGGTTATCTATTAGAAGTAAAACTGGAAGAAGAACAATTTAAAGAAATAATGATTGCATGGGGGAAAAACTTTGGTCATGGGATTGATTTAGAGAAATGGCAAAAACTATGGCTGCAGAATTATAAAATGACAATGTCGACAGCATATAAGGAGAATTTGTATAAGATATTTTACAGGTGGTGTCAACCCCCGGCCAGAATAGCCAGAATGTTCAAAAATAAATCGGAGAAGTGTTAGAAGTGTCATCAGACTCCGGGTTCATATTACCATATGTGGTGGACATGTGCAGAAGCTAAAAGATATTGGACTAAAATCCACACATGGTTGGAAAAAATGACAAAGAAACACATTGACTTTAAACCAGAGATATTTTTATTAGGGATTTTACCAGAGACATATAATAGAGAATTGAGATACTTAATTGTGAATGTTTTAACAGCGGCTAGAATTGTATTTGCTAAAAATTGGAAAGGAGAGAAGATACCTACCAATGATGAACTTATTAAGAAAATTTTGGAATGTGCTGAAATGAGTAAATTGACATTTGAAATTAGAGAACAGGAAGATAAACAATATTACTTGATATGGGATTTATTCTATCAATGGCTAGATAATAAAGCATGGAAATGAAATATGAAATATGAAATAAATGTAATATTAAAATATATGAAGTGGTTTTTTAAGGGAGATAAGCCATTGTTAAATAATTGGTAAATGGGAATAATAATACAAAGGGATATAATAAATTGTCAAATAAGAGAATTTTGGATATGGGATTAAGCATGAAAGATATGTAGTTTATCGATATACTTTTTGTAATTGTAATGGATGATGGTTGTTTTATTTATTTATTTATTTATTTATTTTTTACAAATACTTTATTAAGTTTCAAAATTAAAAGAAAACTAAAAAATTTACAAGGTCTCTTTGTTATCTGGAGGTACAGTGTTCTTATAAATTAAATATCATATTTCTAATCTACGTTGTCTTAAGCTATCATTTTCCCCATCATTATATTTACATTCTATAAGTACATAGTCGTGTTTCACAGTATCTATTCACAGAAAAAAAACAGGTCATCGTCTTTTTCTATTATCTAGCCAGTTATACCAATTTTCCCATACTTCATAATATTTAGATATCTCATCATCCAT
>WNWU01002461.1:0-12622 GCA_012654045.1 Ptyas mucosa | reverse complement strand
GGCCCACCGTGCCATCACGTGCCAAAAGCAGGGGGAGCACAAGGAGGGGCAGGGCGCATAGAATTATGGATGTGGGCACGCGTGTGTGTGACCCCACCGCGCTCCCCACGCTTTTGGCACGCGATGGCAAAAAGGTTAGCCATCACTGCCCTAGGCTCATAGTCCTTTTGCCTTATATTTATTACCATCAAACAGGAAACTCCAATTTACTGCATTCAATAAAGCTTCTGCGATTGCAATTAAGTCCAAATTTATTACAGTCCTTAATAAAATATTCCAAATCATTCAGGTCAAGGCATATTTCACAGCCCAACACACCAGCATTGCTGTGATCTGTTTATTCTTCTCAAAATATTCCAATACAGCTGTAGGTTGCCTCCTCATCGTCGCTCATCACTTAGTTAACTGGCATTAAGCTGTTGGCTGTTTTCTTCCAAAAGTTCAAAATCTTTAAACACTTAAACAATACTTTTTAAGGACCATCATCTCATCAAGCAGGGTTATTTTCCATATCTCCAGTCTTTCTTCTTTTCCTTTTTACGAACTTTTTTTTTAACTTTGATCCCTCTGCCTTTTTTAACTCCAGTAAAATTTTGCATTTTTTGGGATTGCATATTATAAATTTTTTGCAGAAATATAACTTCTTCTGGAAACAGCTCTTTAAATGCAGGTTGGATTTTATAAGAAAAAATTCGTGTAGCCAAAATCTCATCAGCTTCCAAAATTTCTTGCTCCTTATTCTGCACGGCATCCGTCTTTCTCTCCCCCAAAAAAACTACTATAGGCTGTTGTTGTTCTTTTCCATCTCCCAGCTCTTCATTCAATCCCCCACTGCTAGATTGCAACTCAGTATTTCCATGTATTTCATTGTTTCCAGCTTGAGAAGCTTGAAATATAGTATCAATTTTTTCCAATAAAGCAGAGGTAATTGAACTCCAAGCTTCCTCAAAATCAGACCATATCTGAGGGTTAATTAACCCTCCTTTGCTTTCTTTGCTTTCAAAAAGACCAGCCATCTTGCCCCCCTTCTTCCTTCCCTTCCAAAAGGACAGGAAAGAAAAGAAAAAAAAGTATCAAAAAGAAAAAAAAAAGGACCCTTTGCAATTTGTAATTTATATTACTGCTTCAATTATTATTATTACTTCCTTTCTTGTTTCATCCACTTTACAAAAAAGAGTTTTACGTTTCAAACAGGGGCTTATCAATAATTACTTTTAACTTTCACTTCTTCACGCCCCGTTGAAACTCAAACGCCATCTTGCTTTCACTTTCAGCTTAAGGAAAATCTTTTAAAGAAAGTAAATCTTTGGAGTTAAAAAAAAAGAAAATACTTGCTGTTTTATTCATGCTGCTTATGCTCCGCCAGCTTGATTCAAAAAGTATTTGTTTAAAGTTGGTTGCTGGGATGGTAACGACATCTAGCTCTGCAAAGCAGAGACATCCAGGGTCTGGAGTACTGACAGGCTTAACAGGGAGCTCTCATCTTCGAGCACCAGATTATAGGAAAAATCTGGCACTCTCAGGGAGCTCTACCCCACCCGTCTACTCACTTTCCCCCCTCTTACCAGGAGGAAAGTTTCCAAACCGCAAGACAGCTGATAGTCGCTGTTCTTGCGGTTCTACGGAGCCCTGGGTTGGCGCTTCAAAAAGAAGCATCCGGCGATGTCGCGATCCCACCGGACGTCCCGTCGCTTTAAATTGACAAGCCAAGAAGCAGCTGCTGGAAGGAGGTTTTTACTTGCAGAAGCAAATTGACATTCAGCAGTTCATTTCTGCATCAGCTGAACAACAAACTGGATAAGAGGAGGGATTCTTATATGGTTCTATGTTTTTGAAGGTTTGGGGTTTGTGAAACATGGGCTTTGTGTTTCTGCCATGGTTTGGGCGATTCCCATTGTGAAATAGCTTGTCTTGAATGAGTTTTCTGCCTGCTTGTAAATGGAGCCGAACTTCCGGCTTCCACTTTCTATTATCTCTAAGCACCGGTAGCTTTTTCTTCTTACAAAGTTTCCTTTATGCAGCTGGCAGGAATTTGGAATGAGTCTCAGGCAGGTTCCTTTGTTAGCAGCTTGATTTTTCCTTGCTTTTCTGGGAGCCTTTTCTTATGAGTAATATTTTATTTGGGGAAATGAAGGGGGTGATGGTTTGATTCCTTCCGAGAGCAGGTTAGTGGGGTGGGGAGGGAATGGGGATTTTGCAGTATCCTTCCCCTGCCACGCCCACCAAGCCACGCCCACAGAACCGGTATTAAAAATTTTTGAATCCCACCACTGATTCCAACGTACTCAAAATTATTCTCATGTTGTTTTTAATTTGTCTCTTAGGCAAAAATCCATTTTGATCTGAGTGTATAAATTCATTCAAAAATCTCTTTAATCTTTCAGCTATTATTGACACATAAATTTTATAGTCTACATTTAGAAGTGAGATTGGTTTACTGTGTTTCTCTGAAAACACGACCCACCCCAATAATAAGCCCACCCCTAATTTTTTGGGGGGTGGGCCTAATATTACCCCTACCCCGAAAATAAGCCCAGGGGAGATGGGTGTGGCCAGCACAAGTGGCGGCACGGGGGGGGCAACTGCAACCCGCTGGCCCCTTGGGGCAGTGCAAATACTGCTCTTGCCCTTCTCTTTCTGGGCGCAGCACTTCTGTTTGTTGGGCCACTTCCCCAAAGCTGGCAGCTCTGCGGCCAGCTGCTTTGCTTTTTCCCTCTTTTTGGGAGATGAATGGGAGGCTTTTTGGCAAACGGGAGGAAAATGGATAAGGGGATTTTCCTGCCTGCCATTCTTTCCTCAATCTGTGCTGAGCTTGAGGAATGGATGACAGGCAGGAAAATTCCCCTCTCCATTTTCCTCCCGTTTGCCAAAAAGCCTCCATTCCAAACGCTGAAGGTTCGAAATGGAGGCGACAGTGCATCCACAACGCATCCAACTCACCGAGTCTTGCCTGCTGCACCTCAAAAAAAGTAAGACCGCCTCAAAAATAAACCCAAGTGCTTATTTTCCCGTCTAAAAGAAAATAAGACTCCGTCTTATTTTCTGAGAAACACGGTATAATTTTTAATTTGCAATAAATCTGCATCTCCCTTTGGTATCAGTGTAATATTTACTTCCGTCCAGGATTTTGGTATCTCAGCTTCTAACAAGACTTCATTATATACTTCCAGCATTGACAGTCCTAGGGTATCTTGTAATTGTTTGTAAACTTCCGCCGGTAGGCCATCCGGTCCTGGCGTTTTATTGTTCTTCTGTCTCTTAATCGCCTCAGTTAATTCCAACATTGTTATCTTTTTGTTTAACATAGTTCTTACTGCTTCAGTCACTTTAGGCAGCCTGGCTTCTTCCAAATATTGTTTTATTTTATCCTCTGATAGTTCCTCTTGATCATACAAATTTTCATAATAGTTCTGGATTATTTTCTTTTTTTTATCATTTTGGTGTTGAAGCATACCCTTCTCATCTACCAGACTTTGTATCTGTTTCTTTTCTTTCTCCTTTTTAATTTATATGCCAGCCACCTCCCTGGTTTATTAGCGTTTTCTTTTCTTTTTTTTAATAATAATACAGATATAATACATATAAATGTAAATACAAAAAAGAGGGGGAAAATACAAATATGCACCCCCTGAGACCATTTTTCCCCCTTATATTTCTTCTTCTATAACAATTAAAAGATATACAATATATTCCAATTGTGCCCTTATCCCCTCCAAAACAACATATATTCTTGAGTAGGCTTATTCCCTTTGCCTTCCACCAACACTGTTTTTATAAAATCCCCCCATATTTCATTATAATTGTTTACTTTAACCATCCCTTTTTAAAATTTAATTTCTGTTGTTAATTTATCATTTGTTGCCATACTCAAGGAAACTCTCACAGGCCCGGCTGAAGTAAATGCATCTGAACGATGGGAATATTTCAAGAATGCTGTTTATAACACCGCCTTGTCAGTATTTGGTAAGGAGATCAGAAAGACAGCAGATTGGTTTGAAGCCCATTCGGAGGAGTTGACGCCAGTGATCAAGGAAAAAAGGAGAGCTCTAATTGCATATAAAGCCTGTTCCAGTGAGCACAACCTACAGGTTCTGCGAGCTGCTCGTAGCAAAGTCCAACAGACCGCCAGGAGATGTGCTAACGATTATTGGCTGCAGCTTTGCCCTCAGATCCAGATAGCAGCTGACACAGGCAACATCAAGGGGATGTATGATGGCATCAAGCAGGCCTTAGGTCCAACACAGAAGAAATCTGCCCCTCTGAAGTCTGCTACAGGTGAGGTTATCCAGGACGAAGCACAGCAGATGGCACGCTGGGTGCAGCATTACTCTGAGTTATATTCCAGAGAAAATGTGGTAACTGAAGAAGCATTAAATAACATTGAGTGCCTGCCTGTCTTGGAGGAGCTTGACAGTGAACCAACTTTAGAAGAACTAAATGCGGCCCTGGATTCCCTTGCCTCTGGCAAGGCACCCGGGAAAGATAACATCCCTGCTGAAGTTCTGAAGAGCTGCAAAGAGAACATCCCCACTGAACTGCATGAAATCTTCTGTCTTTGTTGGAAGGAAGGTGGAGTACCACAGGACATGAAGGATGCAAATATCGTCACACTGTACAAGAACAAAGGTGCCAGGGGTGACTGTAACAACTACCGTGGCATCTCTCTTCTTAGTGTTGTAGGGAAGCTGCTTGCCCGTGTCGTACTGAAGAGGCTCCAGGTGCTTGCAGAGAGAGTCTATCCAGAATCACAGTGTGGATTTCGAGCCAACAGGTCCACTACTGACATGGTATTTTCCCTTAAACAGCTGCAGGAGAAATGCAGGGAACAAAGACAGCCACTTTTCGTAGCCTTCATAGATCTTACGAAGGCTTTTGACTTGGTTAGCAGGGACAGCCTTTATAAAATTCTCCCCAAGATTGGATGTCCACCTCAGCTCCTCAACATCATCAGGTCCTTTCATGAGGAAATGAAGGGCACTGTAGTTTTTGATGGCTTAACATCAGATTCCTTTGATATTCGAAGTGGAGTGAAGCAGGGCTGTGTCCTCGCGCCAACTTTATTTGGGATCTTTTTTGCTGTCATGCTGAATTATGGGATTTCCTCTTCGCTGACGATGCTGCCGTCACTGCTCACTCTGCTGAAGACCTTCAACAACTTATGGACAATTTTAGCAAGGCCTGCCAAGACTTTGGACTAACAATCAGCCTGAAAAAAACACAAGTCATGGGTCAGGACGTGGATTCACCTCCCTGTATTACAATCTCTGCACAAGAACTGGAGGTCGTCCATGACTTTGTGTACGTCGGCTCAACTATCTCTGACACTCTCTCTTTAGAAACTGAGCTGAATAAACGTATTGGTAAAGTGGCCACCACATTTTCCAGACTTACAAAGAGAGTATGGCTTAATAAGAAGCTGACGGAACATACAAAGATCCAGGTCTATAGAGCCTGCGTCCTGAGCACACTCTTGTACTGCAGTGAGTCTTGGACTTTTTACACACGGCAGGAGAGAAAGTTGAACACCTTTCATATGTGCTGTCTCCGATGTATCCTTGGCATCACCTGGCAGGACAAAGTTCCAAATAGCGCAGTCATGGAACGTGCTGGAATTTCTAGCATGTATACACTATTGAAACAGCGACGTCTACGCTGGCTGGGGCATGTTGTGAGAATGGCTGATGGTCGGATTCCGAAAGATCTCCTGTATGCAGAATTAGTGCAGGGAAAGCGCCTCAGAGGGAGACCACAGCTGCAATATAAGGATATCTGCAAGAGGGATATAAAGGCCCTGGGAATAGACATTAACAACTGGGAAACCTTGACCTCCGATCGTTCAGCTTGGAAGCTAAAGACGCAGCATGGCCTTCTCCAATTTGAAGAGACACTTGTTCGGCAGGCTGAGGCAAAGAGGCAGTCCCGGAACCAGTGAAATCTGGGGGCTGGGCAGGGGACAGAATGTATCTGCCCTCAGTGTGGAAGGGATTGCCACTCTCAAATTGGCCTTTTTAATCACACTAGATGCTGCTTTAGGACCTCTTTCCAGAGCACGATACCATAGTCTTTTGAGACTGAAGGATGCCAATGTTGCCATATTCCAGATTTCGTTATATCATTCATTTCTTTGAATATCCCAATTTTGTCCCCAATATTTAGCCATCACTAATCTAGCTGCCATTATCAAATTTACAATAAATTCCTTTTTTGTTTCATTTATATCCTGTTTTTTCCACCAGCAACAGTAATGCAATCCTCGGTGACATATCTAAATTTACATTCAAAAGTGCTCTAATTTCCCTAAACACTATGTCCCATATTTTTGTGCACTATCACAATCCCACCACATATGTTTATATGTTCCAACCTCTTTCTCGCACCTCCAACATATATTTGTATATTTAACATCTATTTGATTTAATTTACGTGGTGTTAGGTACCACCTCACTTTATATCCAAATATTTTTCCAATCATTATCATTTATTTCTCCTAAATCTGATTCCCAAATTAATTTTAACCCTTTTGCCTGATCTTCTAATTCAGTTAATATTCTATTTTCTGAATTCTTCCTTTACCTATATATTCTTCCTTTACCTCACATTCTTTCATAATCATTTCAAATTTTGTTAACTGTCTATCTTTTCCTCTAATCTTTCTTCTATTTTTATCCATTTCTCTAATTGTATTAAATTCAACCAATTTAATTTAATATCTGACAGAACCTTCTTTAGTTGTGTTATATTCTTTATCTTGTTCTTCCAGTCTTCCCATTTACAGTATATATCTGATTACTAATCCATTCTTTCAATTCAATCCTAGGGAATTTCTCCATTTCCACCACCGGTGTTACAGGAGAAATTCCTGGCATTAACCAGTATCTCCATTTATTCCATAGTTCTATCAAATTTTTTAAAAAGGGATTTTGGATCCTCTTAGCAATTTTTTAAATTTCCTTTTTAATCCAATATGTTTCTATAGGATCCCCCATTTCCCTTAATTCTTTCAACTCTATATCCCTCCATATTAAATCTCAAGTTAATGCTATAATATCTGGGACCACCTTTAATTGATTAGCTATCCAATAATTTCTAACATTTGGAAGACCCAGCCCACCCTTTTTTAATGGTTCATACCATAATGCTTTACTTATTCTTGCTCCATTACAATACACCTCCAGCAACCTCTGTATTTGCTTTAATTCTTGATCCGAAAATTTAATTGGGATCATCCAAAACAAAAAATTAATTTTTGGTAAAACTTTCATTTCTATTATTGCAATTCTTCCAAACCATGATAATTTTACTTTCTCATATTTATCTATTTTATCTTTTATATCTTTTCATAATTTATTTTCTTTAACTCTTGAATACTTTTTGGGATGTCAATACCTAAATATTTAATACTATCTACTATTTTTAATTTATATTTTCCTTTCAATACATCCACTTCTTCTTTACTATGGTTATATAACATCATTTCTGATTTTCCCCAGTTTATTTGTAATCCACTATATTTCCCAAATTCATTCAGGTGTAACTATATCCCCTCTATAATAAATACAGGATTTTGAAATGTTAATAATGTATCATCTGCAAATACATTTATTTTAGTTTTTTTCTGTACACTAATTCCTTCAATCAATGAATCTTCCCTAATTCCATTTGCCAAAACCTCCATCAATAATGCAAATAAAACTGGGGATAAAGGGCAACCCTATCTCGTTCCCCGTCTTAAGGTTTTTTTCTCTGTAACACCATCATTTATGGCTATACTTGCTTTATTCTCTGAATATAGTTGATTTATCACTTTTCTATTTTTTCCCCGAAAACCTAACTTCTCTATTAATATCTTCAATGTAGGCCATTCCAGACAATCAAAGGTCTTAAATACACCTAATGCTAATACACCTGCCTTTAATTTTTGATTTTTATATTGTATCCTATATTTAATACCCTTCTTACTATGTTTGACATTTGTCGGCCTCTTATAAATCCACACTGGTCATTTTTAATATAATTCTCTATAAATATATTCAATCTATTTACCAATAAAGCTGAAAAAATCTTAGCGTCTTGATTAATAAAGGATATTGGTCTATATGATCCTGGGTTTGTATGATCTTTATTTGGTTTGGCTATCAGTATTATCAAAGATTGCTTCCAGGAACTTGGAATATTTTCCCCTTCAATTATTTTATTAAAAATTATCTTCATCTTCGACACCAATAGTCCTTTAAAATTTTTATAATATTCTACGCCTAGTCCATCTAACCCTGGTGCCTTACCTATTTTCAATTTATTAATAACTTCCAGTATCTCTTTTCCTTCTATTTGTGATTCCATTATTTCTTTATCGTATTCTTGAATTTTACAATTTAAATTCTTTTCTATATATGCCTGACTTTCATTCACATTTATTTCATTTCTCTTTTCAAGCTTTTCAAAGAACTTCTGAAATATCAACAATTTTTCTCTCATCATGTTACATCTTTCCCCCTTATCATTCTTTATTACTCCAATCAGGCTTTTTGCCTTTTTAACTTGTGAGGCTCTAGCCAACATTCTACAATTTTTATTACTATTTTCATAATATTCCCTGTTTAAATATATTAGATTTCTTTGAACCTGTTCTGTCTCAATATTTTGCAACTCTTTTCTTTTAGCTAATAATTCTAACATAATCCTATTCTCTCTACTTTCTATATATTTACTCTCTAGTTTGTTTATTTATTTATTTATTTATTTATTTATTTATTTATTTATTTATTTATTTATTTATTTATTTATTTATTTATTATATTTATATACCACCCTTCTCCCGAAGGACTCAGGGCGGAGAACAGCCAAGATCAAATACATAAATATAAAAGTTCAATTAGTTCTCTAATTTCCTCCTCCAACCATTTTATATATTTCTCTTTTTGTTTTTTTATATTATAAGAGTATTTTATCCCTAAACCTCTCACTACTGCTTTCACTGCATCCCATATTACACCTATATTACTACCTCCCTCTTCATTTATAGTCCATATTTCTTCTAATTCCATTTCCATTTTTTCTAAAATCTCTTTATTTTTAAAAATCCTGAAATCCATTCTCCATCTACTTGCCTGTTTATAATCACAATCTATTTCCATTTCCATAGTTACCATTGCATGATCAGATATTTTAATTATTTTTATCTCTGCTTTCATTATTTTAGATAAAATTTCCGGTGTTACAAATATATAATCTATTCTTGTAAAATTTGTATGTCTACCAGAAAAATAAGTATAACTCTTTTGATTACCATGTAATTCTCTCCAAACATCTTTCAATCTTTTTCTATTAATAAATTTTCTTAAATCTGTATTATACTTTATTTCTGCTTTTGGTGGATTGGATTTGTCAATTCCTCTATCCATAACCATATTATAATCACCTGCCATTATCACATAACCTTTTTTAACTTCTTCTATTTGTTTATATACCCTATTATAAAACTCTCTTTGATTTATATTAGGTGGGAGGGATCTCACGAAGAACAATGGTCCGTTGAAGGCACTTCCAAGAAAAGGCAGCACACAAGGATGCAATTAAGTTAGTTCTTTATTGAGAAATAAAAGTAGGCAAATATAAATTCCCTGGCATGGAGGCATCCATGCCTGGATCGAGCCCATGGGTGAGTCCCATAGGAGAGTAGAACAAGATCAAGGGCAACAAGAAAGAGCAGCCCCTGTGCAGGGGTTCTTATAGGGGTCCCTGGCCCCTCCCTTACCAATGTGTGAGGGGGCCGGAGGACCATTGACTTTCCCCCAATGGGGCTGCAGGGGTCGGAGCCCTTTGACCCACCAGTGGGATCAAAGGTGCCTCTTTGCTCCCATCTGGTGGCCTTTGAAGAGACTGCCATGGCTGGCACAAAACACCTAACAATTCCCCTTCTTGCCAGCCAATGACAAGTGCCGGTGAAAATGTGTGAGAGGACGAGCAGGTATCATAGACATGTACAGGTTTACAGGACCAAACACAAACGCTTACACAGAAGGTTGTGTCGGTCAATGGGCACAGGTTTTGTAAACAGGTCAGCTAACTGGTCAGTTGTATTACAGTGTTTGATGTGTACAAACCCCATTCTGGCAAGCTGCCTGACATTCTTGTAACGGATGTCTATCTGGCGGGACCTAGAGCCCACCACGTATGCCCCCGAGATCCCAATTGCGGCTGTGTTATCTTCCTGAATTTGGATGGGCAGAGTAGGGGGTGCCCAGATGCTCGTTATCAGAGCATTGAACCAAATTAAGTCATTTGCAGTGTCTGATAGGCTGGCATATTCTGCCTCGGCCCTGGAGCAAGAAACAAATTTTTTCTGCCTAACATGCCAATGGATAGGACAGCCATTTAGCAGTATGAGGAAACCAGAGATGCTCCGTCTACTCTTGGTGTCACCAGCCCAGTCTGCGTCTGAGTAAGCAGAGAGCTGGGCCGGCTTCCCCTTCTCTGGCTCCAGCATAAGGAGGGCATTGGCCGTGCCCCTGAGGTACCTAAGTACCCTCTTGACATTATTCCAGTGGAATTCCTTTGGATTTTCCATGTGCCTAGACAATAGATTTACAGCTAAAGCTATGTCAGGCCTGCTCCAATTGCTAATGTATAGCAAGGAGCCAATCACAGATCTATACAATTTGTTGTCTGTGAAGTCAGGGCTGTCTTTGTGATCGTGACTGTAGTAATCACTTTGCATGGGGCTACGCGTTGGTTTAGACTCCGCCATTTTGCATTTGGCCAACAACTCTTCAATTTTTTCTTTCTGGGATAATGCAAATCCCTTTTTAGTGGCCAAGATATGCACACCTAGATATCTGTCAACCCGCCCCAAGGACTTCAGGGTAAACTTTTCCCCCAGGGCCTTGGCAAATTCATCACACCTTTCCTTGCCAGGCCCTATGTATAGGAGGTCATCCATGTAAACCAACACCCGTTCTATGTCACCTTTGGTGTCACGTGTAAAAACGCACTCATTGGCATGAGATGCCCTGAAGCCAATTCTCTCTAAACCCTTTTTCAGGCAGTCGTACCAGAGTTTTCCCAACTGCTTGAAGCCATATAATCCCTTTTGGAGTAGCCATGTGTTTCCCCCCTCCTGCTGGTAACCAGGAGGGGCCCTCACGTAGATCTGCCGGTCCAAGATGGCGTGGAGGTAGGCCGTCTGGATGTCAAATTGGTAGACTTCCTTCCCCAGAGCAGCTGCAGCTACGAAGGCGGCCTTGACATGTTCTGCCCGGACAGTTGGGGAATAGGTCTCTATATAGTCCTCCATGTAGCGTTGGGCGAACCCCTGTGCTACCAAGTGGGCCTTGTATAGGTAGCAGCCATTGGCAAGTGGTTTGGCCTTGAAAACCCACCTTGTGCCAATGACCTTCTTCTCCTTGGGTGGTTGCCCGGGAATGAAGACCTTGAGCTTTCTCAGGCTCTCCATCTCCTGCTCCATCGCGAGCTGCCACTTCTCCTGTTCTTCAATGGGCAGCTCCTGGATGTCAGAGAAAGTCTTAGGGGTGACCACGATGCTATTGACGGACGCGATGTGCCCAATGTCAATTCTCTTTGGAGGGACCCCCTTGTTGGACCGCTTTGACCTTCTGACCTCCTGCCACTCACCACCCTTTTCCTCTGCGGGTTCCTCACTGACTGGCTGTTCACAACCGGGATGAGGAGGCCCTTGGTTCCAGGCGTTGGGCATCATGGGTCTCCGGAGCATCACAGGAGGTGAGGAGTCAGGTGAAGATGGCGTGTCTTCCCCCTCAGGACTGGACGGCTCATCCTCCTCATCTGGACCAGGTAGGCTGACCTCTTCGTCCTGTTTCTTGCTCTCGTCGGTGGCAGGATCTGTGGTTGGTGTGGCTTTGCTGGGCCGGTTGATGTATGGGCCCAGATCATTTGAGTAGATCTGGGTCCAATTGGAGTCCTCTTCGAAGGAGGCAGATTGGGAAGTCACAGCCCTGCCCCCTTCTCCCAGGAATCGGTAGGCCTTGGAGCCAGGAGCATAGCCCAAGAACCTCAGTCTCTGGGAGACAGATCGCCCCTTCTTCCGCAGCTGCTTGGGGACATGCACCCAAGCGTAGGAGCCAAATACACGCAAGTGTCCCAAACTTGGCTTCCTACCGTGGACCAGAAAATATGGGGTCTGGTTCACAACGCTGCTCCAGGTATGGTTCAAGGTGTAGTTGGCATAGTGTACCGCCTCCGCCCAGTATGATTCCGCAACCCCAGCATCCGCAATCAGGCTGCGCACCATGGTCTGCAGAATGCCATTACGTTTTCTACCTCGCTGTTCTGCGCAGGGGTAAAAGGCGCTGTGTGAAAATGGTGTATGCCCTTGTGCCTTATCCAGTCCTGGAATTTTTGGGACATGAACTCAGACCCACGGTCGCTCTGCAGCTGCGTGATCCTGGTCTTGCGCTGGGTTTCGACATAGTTATACAGTGATTTTATGGCATCAAAGGCTTCAGACTTTTCCGTGAGGGTATACACATGGCCATACCTCGAGAAGTCATCAATGGCAGTGAAGAAATACTGCCTTTTCCCTAGGGACGGTGTAAATGGCCCAACCAAATCAACATGTATTAATTGATATGGGTATTGGGTTTTA